>OMLP01033966.1:6777-17849 GCA_900302685.1 Spondyliosoma cantharus
CTCACCACCGGCCACTGTGAGGACCCATTGTCTGTGTGTGTGTGTGTGTGTGTGTGTGTGTGTATGTGTGTGTGTGTGTGTGTGTCCATCAGGCCTCACTCAGTGCAGCAGCTAACTGTGTGGACGCAAGTGTCCTGTTGATGTTTTAATGGCTTCTGGGTGACTTGGACACGACGAGGAGAAAAGACCTGCTGTGTGTCACACGTGTATTGTGTGTGTGTTTGTGTGTTAATGTGTTAATGTGTGTGTGTGTGTGTGTGTATACAAGCACGTTTGCTGATGAGACTTTACGTAACGACAGCTGATCGCTCTTTAAAAGGATAACTTCACTTACTACTGCACACGTGACTAAACTTGTAAGATCCTCCAGCGTCTCCTCGAGGCTTCAGTTAGATTTAAAGGCTGTGATTTGATTGTTAGACTATCGCACCTGTATTTGTAAAGATCAACAGATCATTGGTTGTGACAACTTTACATTTTGAACAGTTTGACAGAGCGTACCAGTCTTCAGTGTTTCAACAAGAAACAACGAAAGAGGGAAATTCAGTTTGTTACAAAGTCCAGATTTTCAGATCTGTCCAGAGTGAATCCTCTCCACAAACACATCAATAAAGGATCTCTGAGGGAGACGCTCTCGGTTTCCTCCTCATGCATACTGGATCAGTGTCTGGAAACGCAGCTGCAGGCTAACGCTACGCTAGCTGTGTCGTCTTTGAAGTGTTGTTGATCTTCAGACGTGGAGAGAAGAAAACACCGAGAGAATCGATGATCCTGCTTTTGATTCTGATGATCGACACTCAGAGTTCATTTCCATCAATATTTGATTCAGAGTGGAGACGTTGACGGCTCTCGTGTTTCTGTTGTGTGAAGGCTGATAGATGCTGATCAGCAGCTTTACGTCTAAATCATCTGATTCCACAGCGACAGCCTCGTTCACAGATCAGCTGTTTTTTACATTAACTCTGCTTTGTGATGTTTACATTGACATTCACCATGTTTGTTCATCATTTCAGACGCTTTTCACCAAATGAAATACACAAATAATGTGTGCTTTATGAGAAATACCTGTTGATAACCTGACGTTTGCCCCTTTTTGTGTCGTAGTTCAATTTACCTATCACTTCATCGCTCCTTTTCAACCAACACAAAGCTTGTTGAGGGGAGAAATGTTTGTTTGGTTTCTTTAGGGGATTTTAACAAGATAAAATGAAGCCAGCTGTATCTGTTAACAGACGATATGACATCCGGCCTGATCCACAACACTTCCAGGAATCTGTTGGTTTCTTTAAAGAGTTTGCAGAGTTCAAACTTGTGGTTGTTGACAGGGTCTTTATCTTACCTCCTCTGACAACTCCCCGAACACAGACAAGACGTCCAGCAGCAGACTGGCTGAGTAGAAAGACTTGATCATGTTCCTGAGGAAGAGCAAGAAAGATGGAGGTAAAGAGGTAGAGAGTGATGTAGGGAGGAGGGTTTAGAAATAAGGAGGGATATAAGAAGGGAGAGAGGGAGGAGAAAATATTAGTTCAGTGTTTCATTGAGGTGTGATGCAATAATACGTGACAGAACTGAGCAAGTGAAACTATTTCCAATAAAAATCCGGCGTGCACATAACGAGCAGACCCGTCAACAGAAGTTAGTGGGACAGAATTCTCTCAGGTTTGTCCGGGTCACTGAAAAATCTTCCAGCACATTCGGAGCGGCAGGAAACTCTGAACCCATTAATTTGATTTCCAATTTCTCACAAATCAGACACATTCTGTCCTGA
The DNA here is from genome assembly GCA_900302685.1 of Spondyliosoma cantharus. Classification (NCBI taxonomy): domain Eukaryota; kingdom Metazoa; phylum Chordata; class Actinopteri; order Spariformes; family Sparidae; genus Spondyliosoma; species Spondyliosoma cantharus. Next base: position 8,546 of record OMLP01033966.1, read on the forward strand.
ATGACAGCAGGAACATCCCGTTTCAACAGCTGATAGTGACGGACCTGATCTGAGTGTGTGTGTGTGTGTGTGTATGTGTGTGTGTGTGTGTGTGTTGGCAGGGATTGAAAGACGAGTTGAGCGACCTCGACTCTCGCTGTGGTCACAGGAACAGACGCACACACACACACACGGCATCCATGTTGTTCTCCACCACTGCAGATTAAAATACTACTATTAGATTAAATGTCGGTGTTATTGACACTGATATTGATTTAATCCTCAGTTCTGTCCTACAACAACAGCTGCAGGTAAAAATGTTCAGTAAGTGATTTGTGAGTTTAAATATCAGCGTTATAGAGTCTCAGGTTTCCTCAGCAACCACAGCCCAGAGAGTTACTGGCACTCAGTTAGGGGTGATTTCCCATCATGACACACAGACATACAGACACACACACACACACACACACACACACACAGGTAAGGAACATGAATGGGGTCCTTGTAGCCAGCGTGTGAGTGCAGCTACTGGGCGGCGGCCTCAACATGTTGGAGGAAGTTTCTTATTCCACCAGAGTTTCCCATAAACATCCACCTCAACATGTGTGTGCGTCATGCGTGTGCACATGTGTGCCAGCGCACGTTTACATCTCAGTCTTGAGTCGTGTGTTTTTGAGCCGACATGCGTTGGTGTGTTTGCCGAGCGTGTGGCTGTGATGTAGCCTGTGTGGTGACGTAAGGCAGCGCTGCCTCTCATTAAACTGTTTGTGTTCCCCTCCAGCAGAACAGAACCGCGACCTGCTGCTGCCTCATATACCTGCTGCAGACAGAGAGCTTCTGAGAGCTTGTTTACAGCACCGACAGGTCCAGAGAGCCCGTCGCCTGCATCCATTCATCGGGCCGACCTGCCACTCACACTCACCAACAGGGAGGGAAACTCGCTTCCTGTTGTGGTTCCTGTTTGTCCCGAGGAAAGTTTCATGTGTCATTTCAAGAGTTGATGAAGGAGAAAATATCATCATAAAACCCAACACGTCAGGTTTACCTCTCGCTTTTTACAGCTGAAACATACACTGCTGGATTTAACTAAGCAAACAGGTGAGAGCCTCCTGTTGGATGATTACTGCATGAACGATTTTCTTTCAGCTGGCAAAAGGTTATTTAACCCCGACTGATGCAATGAGTAGTTCTCATTTCTAAAGATAGACATCCCGTGGTCGTGGAAAAGATGTTTGTCTGTTTGAGAAGGGTCGAATCATTGTCCTGCATCAAGCAGAGAAAACATCTGGGGAGATGCAGAAGCTGGGTTCAGAACTGTCCAACGCATTATTAAAGACTGGAAGGATCGAGGGGAACCATCACTTAAACGTTTGGTGAAATCAAATGGCAGAAAAACAGCAGCAGAACTCAGGGCGATGTTTAATAGTGACAGTAAGGAACATCCACAATGTGAAGGGAGCTCAAGGGACTGAGTCTGAACAGCTGTGAAGCCTTAAGAGAACCACTAATCAGTGACGGTGACGCCTGGCCACTGATTCTAACAGAATCTCTTTACTACGTCGTTCTTTGCTTGTACTGTGACAGTTAAAGATGAACCTTCCAGCAGGAAGCCCAGTTCTGGTGGAAAAGTCCAGTCCACATGTTTTTCTTAAAATGAAGCTTTTTCCTTTTCGTACACTGTAAACCGTCACACTTCACACAGAGACTTCACACAGTCGCTGCAGCGCTCGCAGCTCGCTGTGTTCTCCACCTTTGTTTGCTCACACTGCTTCATCCAATCACTCGCCGGCTCGGCTCTGCTGCGGTTCTGACCCGATGATACGTACACACGTTTATCAGCGTTTGCAGCATCAGTAGCGAATGTGAACTCAGATTATGTGTTACGTTATTTGAGTTTGTACACTGATGGATGATGTTATATAGTTTGAAGATATATTTAAAGACACAAACGGACATTGATTGAACACAATGACGGGAAATGAGACAACTTTGCTTCTTTAAGAGTATTTTGTGTAACTAAGCAACAGACTGGAGTGTGTTCAGGTGATGTCCGGATGGAGATTTTACCATCTTTACCTGCAGATCATCTTAATTCATGGGCTCAATCCCAAAGTCACACTCACATCTGTCTGCGAGGGTTTGGGTCCGTGCAGATGTCAAGTTGTGAGATTCATTATAGATTTTTCTGCCTGATCACCACAAACCATCCTGTGTATTCACACTGTCAGCTCAGAGACACTAAAGAAAAGGACAGACTAAAAGAAAAGAGACGACCTGAGGCGGAGCAGCACAGGAGGGATCGCTCTCAGAGGACGCAGCGTGACAGACGAGGAAGAATTCTTCCTTCGGTGAGGACTTATTTAATTCCCAGATATTTCCTGTCAGGAAAAGACCTCTTAAAACTCCACATATCTTATTCCAGATGATAAGTGGAGGGACAGGAATGAAGCAGGGAGGAAAATTTAAGAGTCATAGATCATCCAGTGGAGCGAAACCTTTCTTTCAACTTCAATCTGCTTTCTTTGCCGCTCTGTGTTCTCAAATATGACATGATTGAAATAAGAACCTGGTAGATTTGATCATTATTACAACCACTCTGACTGTGACAGAGTTACATTTTACACAGATTTTATTTACGGCAACTTAAAGAAAGGATGAATTATTTACTCAACATCTCATCTGGCAGACGGGTCAGTCTCACACTGTGACGTGGCTCCTTAGAAAGTATTTCTGTTGGTTTTTTTTTCTAAGTTATTACAAATTTCTGTGGAAAGGGAAGTGAAGACAATACAGACAATCATAAACACTTCAGAGGGATAAAAGTTCTGTTTGTGGTATTAAAAGTGAAAGGATTTAAACTGGAGGGGAAACGCTCCAAACAATCTTATCTGGTGTGTCTCATGTGAAACGTGGCTGCCGGGTCGCTGGCTGAGGGGGTTTCCACATGAAGTCAGGTGTTTTACTTCCATGGAAGGAGAACTGACCCGCTGACCCAGCACTGTCTGGTACCGCTTGTACGGAACATACAGGCCTCTGATGGGATTCTGGGTCATGAAAATAAAATTCACCAGACTGGACCCAGGAGATTAGAGAGGCTTGTTTTAGTTCCCTCGACTGTGTGGGAGAAGAAACCGGTGCAGACGAGTGTGAGCGCGAAACCGCTCAATTCACATGGTTCTGAAAAGTCACTGAAATACTTCTGATGCACAACATGATGATCTGTGACAAGAGAGAGGCTAGAAGAGGAGGAATCAGGAGGGGAGGGAGGAAGGAAGGAAAAGAGAGAGGACAGGAGATGAGGAAAGGAGATGTGTGAGGGAGGAAAGAAGGAAGATAACGAGTGGAGGAGAAAGAAAAAAAGGAACACGTGAAGGAGAGTGGAGGAAACAAGTGGAGAGGAAAGTGAATGAAAGGAGGAAAGAAGATGAATGAACAAGGGAAGGAAGGTGAGGAGAGGATAAGAGTAGAAATAGACGAGGCAGAGGAGATGAGGAGAGGAAGGAAGGAAAGAACAGAGGAAGAGATTGGAAGGGGGAGGAAACAAGAGTGAAGGAGGGAAGGTCGGGAAGGAAAGTGAGAAAGGAGATAGGAGACAGGACGAGGAGGCAGGGTAAGGACAGAGGAGAGGAGGAAACTCGTTCCTTACTTGTGGAATCGTCCCGCTCGGTCCTCGTTGTCGGCGTACAGGAACATCTTTAAGGCGTAGTTTTCAATGTGGGCGTTGCCGACCACCTCCTGACTGATGGAGTCGTTATCGCCCAGATCCTTCTTCATCTGGAACACAAACACATCATCAATGACTCCAGAGAACACTGTGAGGACCTCAGACTTTTATTGTGAAAGGTCAAATATGCAGGATGCTCCTCAGAGGCACAAAATATCAGAACCGATCTAAAATCAAACGGTTTTAAATAGTTTGATTACGACTCTGTTTGATCCCTGGAGGCTTTATATCTGTGGAACATTCCACCAGCTGACAGAAGCCATTTAACAATCTGTGACATCATCACCATGTCTATTGGCCGAGCAGGGAACTAGTGGGCGGGGCCAGTGTGGGAAACTCTACCATGCATATTCACACACACACACACACACACACACACACACACACACACACACACACACCTTCACTGCTGAATGAAACGTTCAAACTTTACATTCTCACAGTCTCATCGGGCTCCATCTCCTGCACCTCCTCCACCTGCACCTCCATTAAACTCTCTCCACCGCTCTGGCGCTCTCTCTCCATCAGAGTCCAGCACGGCTTCAGGTTTCTTGTAAAACCACTAAAGCAAAAACAGTGCAGGTGGAACCCCGACCGGCCTGAATAGATACACTGTTCACTGACTTAATCAATCTGTGTGTGTGTGTGTGTGTGTGTGTGTGTGTGTGTGTGTGTGTGTGTGTGCAGACTGAAGGTCGGGGAACATAAAGAGTGTGGGATGAAAGGAAACTCTCAGTGACGGTTCGTCCTTCAGTATTTGTCTTGTTCTCTGATGCTAAAAGGTTCACGAGGTTCTTCTGAGTGCCAATGAACATTAATCAAGTTTCTGATTTGTTGAACTAAACTATAACACCACTCGATCAGTTCACTCTGCGTCTGTAACTTTTTTAAATAAACATTTAATATTCAAGAGAAGTACATTGTATTTGGCGTTGGGTTTGCAGGAGGACTGAAGTGTGTTTTAAATGGTGCAGGTTAGATAAAAACTAACTTCAGCTTCTCATTTTGCTTCTTGTTACTGCAGAAGAGAAACAAGACGATGCAGCCTGACCGCTCACACTGCTGCGCCTCACTTCTTTATGTTGGCCAACACAATAACACATTTTTAATTTAATGTCTTAACAGTTGAAAACAGAAATAAATGAACGGAAAATTCTTTGTTTTTGAATGATTCTGGCGCATGTGTCAGCAGAACATTTGCAGATGCAGATTGAGACATCCTGGTGTAAACATCATCAGAGAGGCGACAACATCGACAGTTTGTTTCCTCTTGATCGTGTTTGTGCAGTCGGGAGTCAAAATTAAGCTGCAGTCGCATTTCAAAGGCGAGAGAAAGATCGAGTGAAAGAACCTGAATGAAAACAACCTGATCATTAATACTCTTACTGCACCTTCACAGCTTCAGACGCTGCTGCGGGACCGTGTTTTCCTCTGAGAGCAGCTTGTTTATTCACTTACAGAGATGTTTGTATTATTGCCTCATTAATAAACTGCAGGTCTGCTTCACAGCCTGGAGGAGTTTCAAGCCTTTGAACTAAACTGTGACTTTTATTCTTTGGTCTTGTGTCTTTTAAACCTCATCTACTATTTCTTCACTTGTTTTAATGTTTAGTTTCTTGATGTCTTCTTACTTGTTGTTAATGTGTTTGTAGAGCGGCCTTGTGTCTCAATCGTTCTGTACATATAAATCTTTTCTATTCTGTGTCTTTACATTAGAGCAGCAGTGAGGTGAAGCAGCGTGTTCGCTGTGGTTTATCTCTCAACAGATCAATGATCATCTGTATTGGCTCTGGACTTTATTGTGACACATACAACTGATCACCCAGAAGGTTTGGATCTGAGAACAACAACTAAAGAGAGAGAAGTTAAACAGCAGCTGTGATTTCTTATGAAGAGGTCGTTAGCGCTGCTGATGTTAGCAGCTGATCCATGAAGACAATCATGAGAGAAGCTCACTCAGGATCTGTACAAACACTCTAATTTATCACGTTCGAGGTGACTTGTCCTTAAACATCTGAATCCTGACGTCATAAAGAGCGTGTGGATGTATTCTTAGAGCTCGTGTAAACTCCTCTAAATTTAGACGCTCCACCTTCTTTAAACTGATTCTCAAACAAGTGATTTTCCAGCGTCCCAGTGAGAGCGAAGCCTCGGAGAGTTGAGCCGGCGATGACGGTGGAAAACAGAATTAATGAGTCCAACATGTATTGTGTGTACGAGCCAGGTCGTCGAGGAGAGAGAGAGAGAGAGAGAAGCTGCTGTGGTTCGTGTGCCGACTCGCTCGCTCTGTAGAAATGAGTCACAGCTACCAGCAACAGTTCATCAAGAAACAGAGCGTCTGAACAGAACCTCAGGGTTTCCCCTCGACCCACAGAGCCAAACAGAACCTCCTGGAGAGTAAACAGAGCTGCAGCATCAGTCCAGGATCCATTACACACTCAGCTCTTCTTTATGGTAAAACAAGAGTTTTTGGACTGTTGTACTTTAGCTTTTGGGAAATTGTGATGAGTTTATTTTTATATATTGAAGGATTTAATCAATTAATCATATCACTAAAGAATCTTTGACAAACAGGCTCGACAATTGTTTCTATATTTCGTTTTGCTCCATCGACGATGTTGTCGTGGTTTCTCTGTTGTGCTTACAGCGTCTGCTACATGCCCTGAATGTAAATGTAAATTATTCAACCTCTTTTAAACTCACATGTATATATAACTCATCTGTTGTCTGACTGAGTGAAATCAAAAGGTTCACAGTGTATTCACGAGTATGATCAGAGCGACGTGGACGTTCTTGATCGATCTGAACACCAGTGGTTGTGTGATTCTGACCCTCAGTGATCCTCTGTGTAGTGACACTCACTGTGACGGACATGAATTATATCTACCTGTGTTCAAACAGAAACACACTTCAGCCACGAGCTAATGAAACACACACATGAAAGCAGCGGACGCGTCTCCTGCAGAGCGTGTGACAGTAATGAAGGCCTCTGCAGACTCGGTGTGTGTTTGTGTGTTTGTATGTTTGCATGCGTGTCCTCTCGCTTCCTCTAACTGGCTCTGAGCGATCAATAAAGACGTCTTCACCTCCCTCCTCCCTCGTGCTCTCAGTCACCTCCTCTACCAACAGGCTCCTGACTTGTTAATCATCTGACTGCTGGTCTTCTCACACTGTTTCTACATCTTCTACATTTAGTTGTGGATGGATAAATGACTGTAACACACCAGGCTGCAGGACGAGCTGCCTCAGTGGAGACGTTCTCTGCGGCGCCTCCTTCTCTCAGTTAACAGCTCATTTGTTCGACGCCCTGCTGGGACTCCTCCGTCTCATCTCACCTCCTCCTTCCTCTTCATAACTACTCTATAAAATCTAATTAGTGAGGCTCCTGTTGACACACAGCCTCTCTTACACACATGTGTGTCTAACTCAAAGCTTTAAACAGACAGCACACAGTCTCATCTACATGATTGTGCTGTGATAGAAAGCTCCTGAACAACTGTGAAGCTGACAGACGTCTGTTTCCAAGAACAACATTTAACGTTCAGTCTCCACTTTGACCCTGTGTCCTCGCCGGATGTGACGCGTGACACAATCGGTTTGATTTGATCGAACGACCCGGAGGTTTGAGCCCAACTCTGTTTCTATTTTCATTCCTGGAAGAGGAACAGCTGATGGCTGAAATGAGGAGGTCTCTACACCAGCGCTGCACAACGTGGGGGATATGAAAATGTGTCCCTCCAGCGAGGGAAAAAAGTCAAATGAATGTATAAATATTAGAATATCAATCACAGATGTATATTTAGATTTTATATTTGACTCCTTCCATTAAATCGTGAAACATCTCTGACAGATTGTAAATCATTGTCTCCTTCTTGTAAATTCTGCATTAAATCATCATCATCATTCACACTTTCACCAGACTCCCTTTACAAATCAGCTCATTTGAGGAGTTGTTGAGCTGTGCTAAACTTTATAAACATTATGAAACTCTATCTACGACAAATTCTAAATCATTGGTGCCTTCTTGTAAATTCAGCATTAAATCAAAACATGAAGTGAACCAGTAACACAAATGTAGTGATTTAAGAGTTGTTGAGTTAAAACAAACTTTCTAACATTATGAAACTCTGTCTCTGACAGATTCTAACTCATTGTGTCCTTGTTGTAAATTCAGCATTAAATCAGAAGCTGAAGTTGTTTGTCTCCTTGTAAAAAGTGTCAGTTTGTGGCAGCATGTCTGTACCAGCCTGTCTGCTTCTGTGTCTAAAGTGCTAAAGTCTTACCTGCCAACATTGATCAGCTGTTTGAACACACTGTTTACACTGATTTCACCATTTACACTCCATTTATGAAAGAAGAAACATGTTATTGATCTTAACATGTCACATGTTACAAAGACACTAAACAGGAACAATATAGGCTACTTCTTTGTCCCCGTGGAGAAAGTCCCCAGACTCCCTTAACAAATGTGTCAGTTTAGTGAGTTGTTGAGTTGGAGACACTTTATAAACTCTGTGAAACTCTGTCTCTGACTCATTCTGCATTATTTGGACCTTCTTGTAAATTCAGCAAATGTTCTACATGAACTTTTTGTGTTTATCTGCATACAGAGCAGAGAAGCTTTATTTTGAAAGTCTATGCATATTGCTATGCCTCGTAGTTTGAAGCTAAGGCCGCCGTACAGCTGCTGTGAAGTGAGGAGACCTGATGAGGTTCAAGTGCTCATAAAAATGCTAATGTGATCATCTACAATTCAAACTGAGCAAACTGCATCTGGAAAAGAAGATGTGAGACGACATGACAGAAGTTTCCACAGTGTGATGGAGGATTTAGGCCCCGCGGGTCCAGAAACAGCAGAAGTAGGTCGAACTTACCGACTCCAGCTGGTCCATGAGTTTGACCAGGAACTTTCGGCACTCTGGTGTTTTACTGTCCAGCTTCATGCCTGTCTGCATAGCGTAGAGCCGACCTGCAGGACGGAGAGGAGAGATGAAAGGAGAACAGAATTAAACATCTTTTTACTGCTCAGTAAACTCCATCCCTCTACAGCCGTGTTCAAAGGTCCGGCCGAGTCCTGTGGAAGACTCGTTACACAAAGTCCTGATGAATGTTTCACTCGGAGGCGTCAGAGCGGCGGATGTTTCCATCTCCTCTACAACGGATCAAACACAAACCCACAGCGGAGCAGGAGGTAGATGGAGGAGAAGATTTCCACCTGAGCCACCGCAGGCCTCGACGTACAGAGAAGACTCTCTCTCAGAACTCCAACTCCCACAATCCCTCATCTGTCAATTAGTTCTGCAGTCAGATTCCTCTCTTCACATGATGTAAGGCTTAGACCTTACAGAGAGACGACCTGAGAAGCAGCAGAGAGCCTGCAGAGACATCCGACTGACTGACTCTCTGACTGACTGACTGACTGACTGACTGACTCTCTGACTGACTGACTGACTGACTGACTGACTGACTGACTGACTCTCTGACTGACTGACTCTCACACATGATGCTGAACACACTTGTCTCCATATGATCCTGATTGACACGATTATTATTAATCACCTGTCATACATCAGTCATGACTCCACCACCTGTCATACCTCA
>OMLP01033974.1:0-15832 GCA_900302685.1 Spondyliosoma cantharus
CAGAAGGTCGCTTCTTTTTTTCAACCTCGATTTTAGTGACCATTTGGACATTTTTCCAGCCATGAAGGATCGTATTCACACCTGGAAGCCACTGAGCAGCTCCAGTGGAGAGGTTTGCCTTGCTCAAGGGCAGGTCAGTGGTGGTAATGAAGGATGAGGGAAGGGAAAGTGCTTCCTTTCACTTTCCCCACCCAGATTTATCAGGTTTTTAATTCATTCATGTAATATTTACCTTTTTTTTTTTTTAAACACACTGTATTTGTTTCTCAATAATCTCACATCCTCAAACTTTTCAGGCTTTATAATTTATAAACTTAATCAAACTGTGACGAGTTAACACTGACACGTCTCCGTCTTCAGTTACTTTAATTTATATTCAATCATATCTTAACGTCATTTAAGAATAGAAACAGAAACAGAATCATTTCGTATTTCTATTCCATTTGTTTTAACCTACAGCAGGGATATTTTAAAAGTGCTCATATTTCTGTAACACTAACAGTAACATTACCATATTCTGTATGATTGATTTTGTTTTATTTTATTTCATCTGAACTCAGGTCTCACTTGTAAATGAAATATTGGTCTCAACGTGACTTGCTGATTAAATAATGTATTATACAAGATACATTATTATGAGAGTTAACTTTAGTGGATGACTTGCCGTTTGTCTCTTTGCTGGACTGCCAGAATTTGTTTGTTTCAGACGATCCTGATGAAATAAGAAAAGAAAAGAAAAGAAAGGAAGCTGCACTGAAGTCTGAGCAGTTCTTAACCGAACCAGCAGAGGGAGCCACCCGACCCTCAAATAACAGCAGTCAGGATCACGGCGTCGGAGCGAGATCGCTCAATAAGCCATCATCCGTAGTTAAATCCACGACGTGCCCACACGCAGGCAGCATCGGTTGAATTATTTAGTCATCCCTGTGCTTAATGAGCGCTTCTCTGCTCAATAATTCAGCGGACGGATGAGAATTACAGCAACACAGAAAAAAAAAATAAAAGAATCTGATGTCCAATTAAGCAACGCAACCTCGTGAATAAATGATGCGATAAACGCTATTCGGGGACGTGTCAATAAACTGCGATCGCGAGGCATCAAACGTCCCGTTTGGAGGAGCTTTACGGGAGCTGCGCCGATCATTTCCAAACAAAGACGCGGCGACTGAATCTCACTTGATAGGCAGTCAAATCTATAAACTCCATTATTATCACCGGGGGGGGAAGAACAACACAACAAGAGGGACACGGTTTGATTGAACAGGCTTATTAACTGCCGAATACACCAGAAAAAAACCTTCAAACTGTCTTGTTTTTTTAAAAAAGTTAAATGGAGAGAGACAAAAAAAAAAGACACAGAAAGAAGAAAATAGAGAGCAGAACCAGAGATCCAACGCACCGTCTTTGGTGTCGGCGTATAGAAAACTCAATATCTGGACCATAAATACTTGGTTCTGTGCTTCGGGCTGATGTCACGTCAGCCTCCCAGCCAGGACTTTTTATGTGGATAATCATTTCTCACAGCCTGAACAGAAATGATCTCTCCGGTCGAGATAAACCTCGACGGACGGAGCGCAGCTCTTCGGTGCTCGATCACAAATGGAGAACGATAGGCGATAAAATGAATAAACAGCGACTCATTGAGTTTTCATTCAGTCGTTGTCCTTCTCATTCAAACGGTTCCTCTACGTCGGGAGATACAACTCAAGATTTATTGAACTTCAGATCCCGGTGCTGAGAAACTTGGTACTTTCATCAGACGGCTCATTGTTCTGTCTTTTCTTCTCAGGGTGGATTCTCAAGGATAATGATCGGGTAAGATATGGATCGGATTCAAACTGAGACATCCCACCCCACTATCGTTTCTCCTCACTTGTGTGGACTCGGTTTAGCAGCTCTCGGCTTCTTTTATCGCCGGACTGATTGTCAGTGATTTAAACTACAAACGTTACAGAAGGTGACCCCATACCTGTCTGCTTTGTTAGTGAATTTAGTACTTTAGTATTCACCGTTTCTGCCCTGAATAAGACCGACTCTGTTCACGTAAAGAGGCAACAAGTCCTCATACGTGTCTCGTCAAATCAGTCAGTGGCCTTGACCCTCAAACTGAAGCCTCGTTTATCCTCCGATTACGTACGAAACTAGATACGTCCATATCAAACCATCATGGCACATCCTTCACGTCGACATGGATGTTAAGCAATACAACCACTAGAGGGCGCCGCTCAGAGTCAAATCACTTCCGCAGGGACCTTCACCTCCATCCAACTCTCATTTCATTCCCGTCCAATCTCCTCCCAGCTGTTCTGTAGTAGGCAGGTTGTAGGTTCTGCCATTTTAAAACCTTCCTTCCTCTTCCTCCACACCGCTGCACTGCCCTCTAAAGAGTCGGCGGTACTGCTCCCTCCGCCTGTGTCCCGTAAGCTTTCAGAAAATATTCATTAAGACGGATAAAATGAACAGAAGGCTCTGCGCCACGGTCAAGTTAGACTTTCAAAATAAAGCTTGCAGACAAAACAGTGCACATGTTATGACACTTTATGACTTTTGGACTGTTATCAACATCGTCAAATCAAAACGACCTGGAAGAAGTTTGCCTTGGTTGAGATCCACTGTCCTTAATAACCCTAAATGTTTCTGCCTGTTCAGTTAGTAAAGCCATTTTCAACATCCAAGTCAAATGAGCTCTTTAAGCAGAAAGAAAACCCTCCCTTAAAGAAATAAATCCGTTCAGAACGCAGCTCCAGTCTGCGTATTTGACTTTGATCCTAAAACAGAAAGAGTCCAAGAGGCAGCTCTTAGATCACATGCGATTCGATTACCTCGACAGCTGAAGGCTACAGTTGTTATTTAAAGCTTCAGAGATCGGGCTACTTACTGTGGCATGACGTCGCACTTTTCCACAAAGCGGCAGAGCAAAGATCTGTGGCATTAGCTTTGTCCTCTCTCACCCTTTAACTTTCTCCCCGGGCTTCGGTCTGACGTGACTCCCGCCCACCGAGGTTAAACTCAGGCGATGACATTAATTCTGCCTCCCAGTTTCCTGGTTCTGTGTTCTATTCTTTTTATTTGTGTGTTCTTGTATCAGGACTTCGTCCACCACTCTCTGCAAATACTCAGATGCTCGTCGTACCGCATCTCAACGGAGGAAACCGTAAAAGTCGCGCGATTTCGGAGCGACACTCACACTCGAGCTTGTCCTCGGGACGGCCGCCCTCCAGCAGCGACAGGTAACACACGATGTCCTTCAGCTGCACCGCGTCCAGAGGCTGGGGCGGCGCGGAAGTCTTCAGAGGGGTGGAGTTGCTTTTGATCAGCTTCAGCCCTGTGGGGAGACGGAGAGAGGAAAGGTCAAAGCATCCTCCACAGTGCCTCTAATGTTAGCCACACAGCCGGCCGGCCGGGCTGGGAGGCCTGACATTAGTCATACAGTCGTATCGATCAGCGGTGGGTGGCGTGCGCTTCGCCACAAGGCAAACAAACAGTTTAAGCCTCATCAAACACTTTGTTTTCAGAGGCTACGTTCTTGCTCGAGGCGCGAGTGTTTCTTGACTCTTGGATGCATCACGGCGCGGCCGTGGAGTGACAGGAGCATAATTGGGAGCTGGCAGCCTCCACAGAACTTGTATCCTACTCGGTGGATTGTCGATCGTCATGTTGCGGCGTTCTCTTGCACCGAGTCGTGGGCGAACATTTGGCTCGCTTTTATTTGTCGGGAGACGTGGCGGAGATCAACAGCGAGTGGTGAAAAAAAACGAACCCAGTATTTTGAGATATTTTGGATTTGGTGAAGTTATTGGCAAGCGAGAGCTGGACAGGACACATGCTGCGCGAAATCTGCCACACAACAAAGAAATGCTCTGGCATTACGAGGAATTTGAGGAACAACGTTAGCTTAGTTTTCACCCCTGATTACACTTCATTTACAAATCCACAAATCTCATGTTAAGTAACTGGTAAACACCAGCTAACGACTCTAAAACAGGCTTTTAGGTTTGTAATTCTGCCGTCACAGCCTCCTGCTGAATCTACAGATTTACAGTTGAACTCATTCACTTTTTTTTTTACTGCAAATGTACTTCATCGCTGCTCAATCCTCAAGCGGACTCTTTCAATTTCCAGCCTCCGAACGCTGCCTCGAACTGGGGAACATTTTGTTTTACCCGATAATAAATCTTTTGATTCTGCTGTTCGGTGACAGGACGATCTCTGCTGAAGAGAATACAGGCGCAATTCCATTATTTCAACCAAGCCAACTCTGCTTTTCTGGAAATTAACATCTTTCATGTTTACACGCGACGTGCTCAGCTGTAGCTCATTAAGCCTGCGGCAGTTATTAACATAACGAGCAAAACCACACGTAATTCTTGTGTTGGCAAGAAAACCCAGTCCTTGAGACGTGTTGGGAGTATTGATAAAGTGCCGTACAGTCACTGTTTGATGATATTGCCATTCAACTGAGCTCCACACATGTAATAACACACATATAAAGAGTTTTATAGATTATATGAAGATGCTCAAAGTTCAACTACTGGATCCAAGATGTCTCCTACTTCACTGTAAACTACTAGAACAAGATTGGCTTCCGAATTACATGTGATGTCACAAATCACGATAATGATGATCTCGTGTTCAGGCCTCGCTAATGTCCTAATTTTCCAAACCGTCTGCCCTTCGTGTTGAGACACGAGCGCCGATTACGAGTCTTCCAACACTCACGTAAGGGACGGGTGAGTTCCCTCAGGCAGCTTCTTACGTCTGTTTCTCCATTTGAGATTTACTTACCAGAAACTTTCCACTCACCAGAGGTTTCCCTCCAGCCGGCGGGCACCTTATTTAGTAATGTAGCCATTTATTTTACTCCAGTTAAAGGAGACGATATTGAATCCCTCACTTGAAACTTCACGAATCCACTATTCCTCGCCCTGTCTCGCGTTAAACGTGAGCCACGGAAATGAAAATAGAGACGCAGGCTTAAAACAGCACGTCGTTGATTGTCTGACTGATGCCTAGGCCCGATTCAGACATCTGATGGGTCACTGCCAGAGTGTCAAAGTTGATAAAGACACAAAACACTAAATTATAGGTTGGATACCTGCGTTAAATTACATGGATATAAAGCCTTAACAATTCACCTGGCAGTCCAGGAAGTTGGCCGGACCAACAGCGGTCTGACGTGTTCTGCGTGCCATTTATACATCAGTAACTCATTACCGCACTAGAATGAGATATTAGTATGAAAGCTGTAAACAAACAAAAGCTTTGCCAAGACAATTGGCAGCCTCGACACTACAATTTACATTGTGGGCCACCGGGCTGGACTTGGCAGGGAATCTGTTACCATCTGAAGGCACCGAACAGAAAAAGAAACGGCTCTGCTTTTACACGACAAGGGGAGAGTAAAGCTTCGAAACTTTCAGGATGCTGCAGAGCAAAGTCACTGCAGAGGCTCATGCACACGAGACGAATTAGCTGCGAACAAAAGCTGCGGCGGTTTTTAAATATCAGCGACACCAACACGCTGTTTATATCTGGAAGGGGTTTTGTTGAGGTTAAGATTTCCTTTCTACACTCACCAGAGACTCTGGGCTTGTCAGAAGATGAGGGACTGGGTTTGGGTCCCTTGTTGCTAAACGACATGAAGAGGTGTTGACAGAACTCCTCGGGGAGTTCGCTCTCCAGGAACGTCTGCATGAAAACCTTGAAGCCCTCAAAGTCGATCTCCTAAAAAACCAGGACAGAAGGGAAAAAAAGGGGGTTGTCACAAGCGAGCCGAGTTTCAATCTGAAGAGAGGATGTCGGTGCATTTCACATTTGCCTGGGATCACTTGCAGTATTCATGTTGCAGATTTCTGCACTTAGGAAGACGACCTGAAGTTGTTGTGCAGGCGAGGATCTTTTATAGAGCAGCTTTAAAGCAGTGTTCAATGTTTGTGCTTTGGTCTCTTCTGCTTTTACCTTTCAAACATTCAGCCTCGCAGCTTCATCCAATTTCTTCATTAAGCGTTTGCTTGCGTGTCAAACCGAATGATATAAATGATCTCGTACATTTTGCTCATTAAGTCGGTTGTTACCAGTTCAAGGAAAGAAGACATTTTAGGGAGAGTAATATTTCCCTGGAAATGGTTTGCATGATGCCCTCTAGAAAGCACCTTTAATTTCCTTTCTTTTATTGCTCCGCTGCTGCTGCTGCTGCTGGAGAGAGTTGAGTCATTTAGCGAGAAATCGTGTGAGCGCTCGGCAAAACACACAAACAATAAATACGAGAGAGAGAGAGCGAGAGAGAGAGAGAGAGAGGGAGGATGAGATTACCTGGGTGAGGATCTCCTGCTTCTGAAGCCGCCGCAGTGAAGGAAGAAGGAAAGAAATCAACATGATCACAGATGTATCGTGCAGTTATTACATTAAGAAACTTTCTTAATTTCATCTTAACACAAGCATTATCACAAAGACTTCCAGAGTGTCTAGCTCTGTTCATTAAAGGGACAGTTCCCCTCAAAATACATGCCAAGAAGATCTAAAATGTCTCTTCCCAGGAATCGTGACCTGGATACTGAAGATCGTCCACAGACTTCATGTAGGAACCACTTTCTTTCCATGTCACCGTGCAGAAGGAAGCGTGCATCTACTCATGTAGGAGAGGCTAGCGAACTATTACACATATCTACCTATTGTGGATGTTGGCGATGCGGTTTGTGATCGGCTGCTCTCTGTTCCGGAGGAGACAAACCAACAGTAGGCAAACTCGCTTCCTGCCAATGTGAAGAGTTAACTGTCTATTTTTAGCGGGTTTACTGATGTTTTAAGGAAAAAACAGTGCATGCACACTAAGGGGTCGTCCACATGGAGGCGCTTTTTTGTGTAAACGAACATGTTTTGCATCGTATTGTCCGATCGTCCACACGGATCCTGTAAACGCACTTTTTTGAAACCTGGTCTCAAAATTTGAAAACGGCGCCCTTAGCGTTCTCGTTTGGACAACGAATCTGCATACTTTGCATATCGATGACTCCATCGCCCCACCCCTCGACCTCTAGCCTTCGGCCTCTGAACCCCATGACGTCTCATAACAACAACAACAATGGCGGACTACGTGCTCGTGTTCGTGCTGCAGAAGATATTGAGCCTATCAGGATTACTAGGGCAAAATATTCTGCTCCTCTGCCGCTACGCTGAGCAAAAAAGGATTACGGACAACCGACTAGCCATTTTCATCTTCTTCTTCTTCTTCTCGTGTTCGGTTTCTTCTTCTACTGTCTGTTTGTAAACAGCACACAAGCTTCATGCTCATGCTCCGTCTCTTCTTCTCCGTTTTTTTGGTCAATTTCAAGCGCCACCTATAGGCCTGGAATATGAACTACAGCGTGTTGAGTCGTTTACAATGGATCCATTTGGACGCAAATATTCTTGAAACGATGCCGAGAAAGACGGGGGGGAAAAAAAGATGGTTTTGGTACGAGTGGACATGCCCTAATTTTGGCGTAAAAGTGGTAAACGCTAACCAAACTGGCTACGTTATTCGTTGGCCGTAGCTTGTTAAAAAGAAAGAAAATAATCCAATCATTAAACTGCTCACAACAAGGGCGGTGAAATAATCTTGAGTGACCGGGTCACGATTTCTGGAAAGAGACGGTGCTGTTGAGTTTTTCAAAAGTATTTTTTTTAGGAGCAACAAAAGCAAATGCCATCAAGATCAATTAAACTCAAGAAGAGGGAGACATTTCTACAGCGGATGTCTCAGAAACACCGTCTAGTCTAGCAGGTAAGAGGAGAACAATCCCCTTATCTGCTGCAACATTCAGCATTTAATTACTAACGCATGCACAACAGATCTAAAAACGTACCGAACGCTGGTAATTAAGACTGACTTATTTATTGGAAACTCTCGCCAACATGTGCTCCCTTTATTCTTAACCTCACCCAGTTTTTTTTTTTTATCACGTGTGTTTGCGTGTCTTTGTGCACCTGTGAGTTAGCGTGGCGAAGACTATTGTAGGAAGTGAAACAAGTAATTGCTCTCCAGACCCCATTAACACTCCCACGCAGCTGTCAAAGCTAAATACAAAAAAAAAAAATCCAGCCCTTGAAAGTCTGTTATCGCGGTGATATAACTGGATAAATGATTCAGCGGCAAACAAACTCTTTCAGCGACTTTCCAGGCGAGGATGGCAGCTCGCGGTGTCGAAATACTCTTTGATTTAAGTGAACAAAGCAGAGCGCAGCAGCTCGGAGACGTGTGCGGAGGAATCGCTCTGCAAGGAATTATCATTGCATAATCAAAAAAAAAAAAAAACGAGTGCCGAAATAAAGGAACAAGGACACACGGTGATTAGCAAACACTTCAAGACATATTCATAGTTCAGGTTTTGTCTGTGTGCAGGTAGACGTGCTGTATACAGATTATACACTAGCTGCTATATAAACTGTACATACCTCCTCCGGGTTGTATTTAGCCAGGACACCATCTCCGTGGAACTCCTGCAGCACATCCTTCAGCTTCTTGGTTGAGTCTGAGGAAGCAACGCGGAGGTACGGTATACATTTAATACTAAACATTCATTTATATTGCGGGTTTGATTTACAAAGCACACTCAGCAAAGACGGCATGTGTGGGGATTTAAACAGCCTGAGCGACGAATGCGTCTTGTTCGACGCAGGTTATCTCTCAAGGTGATGGAAACGAGAGTCTGGACTGAGCGGTCAAACAAGTAGCAGTCGTGTTTATGGATCTGAATTCTTTGGACTTTTTTTTGGCAGCGCCGCTAAGAGCTGAAGAGGCGCTTGGTACAATTGATCAGATCATAAATTCGGCAGGGAGACGCGCCCCCATTTGTGAGTCAGAGCTGTGATAAACTATAGCCTACGGTACCGCGGCCAGGTCAGCATCTGGGGTGAACACTTTAAAATCTGCTGTACTGTAATTAATCTTGCAAACTTTTTTTGTCGTTTTACTGTAAGTAAGTGTAGCTACAAACTACGGCTGTTAGCAGCACATGCTAGTTAACGGGTAAACTTGTGGCCAACGCTTGAATGAAGAAAGTCAAATCATTTAAAAGGTACCACTTGTATATTTTTAGGAAATTTGTTTGATTAGCATCAAGCTAATGGCAGCTAACAGAGAGAGCACGGAGTAAAAGCTACACTGGCTCTGACCAAATGGAACAAAAACACAGATCAACAACTCTAAAGCTCAGTAATTAAATCGCTGCATCTCAGACCAGAAATGTAAAAACACAATTTTGTGGTTTTAGGGGAGTTACATGGAGGATGTACTTCTCGGTGAGCCACAATGAGCAGCCGTGACTGCCAACAGACTTGTTGCCCCACTCAGGTTGCCAGGTTTGGTACCAACGTGCTTGTACGAAGACCAAAACCACCAACTAAATTTAGCAATACAGCAACAGCTGGAGATGCTGCAGAGAAGTAATGTTTGCCTGTTGCTCAGAGGGATATACTGTTGTTAGAGCAGTAACAGTAACCAGAGCTAGGCTAGCAGTTTCCTCCTGCTTCTAGTATTTATGCTAACCACTGCTAACTCCGTCCTGACCTCGGTTTAGTGTTACGCCTAATTGTACGCGCTTTCACTCTTTCTGTCACATAATATTGAAATGCTTAGAAAAGAGAACTTTACCTCCTCAGTGAAGGTAATAGCATCACCACACAAAGGTGCATTTTATTCACCTGTTTTAAGAAAACTGCGGACGATGGCACTCGGTTATGACCAAAAATAACTCGATCTGAATGAGATCTGGTGTGATAATTACGGCATGCTGCGGAGCGTTTATGAGCCCCACTGCTAAATCAATTTGCTGCGCCACAGATACCACGTCGTAATGTTATAGAAGTTAATTAGAGGAGCCATTTTCTCAGAGGCTCTGGAGGGCCTGGTTCATCTCTGAGCACGAGCCGCACTCTGCTCATCACAAATTGCATTAAGATGGCTGTTAAAGTTAGCGCTTCATATTAGCTCTCTTACCTCTACGCAGGTTTTTATTAGCGCACGTGGCTCCTTGGGTCCTCCATTTAATGAAATTATGTCGGCTTCTCCAGCAGTTCTGAAAAAAAGTTTGGACTAAAAACTCGAAGCTGCCATTATCTGAATGGAGCAGCCATAGAGCCTGAAGGTAAAGCTGCTGCTCAAGAACCTGCGCAGCGTGTCACTGATTGATAGTCAGCAGGAGTATTAAAGGTTCAGCCCTGCAGGTACGACAGGAAAGTATAGTTGCAGTCAAACATATTAAAACTGTGATATAAATGTTACAGTATGTGTCAGCCTGAGGAACATTGATTTTAACAATAGTGTTTAGAAATATCAAAATATCCAAAATATGACCGATCTGTCTGCAGTTCCAAGACTGAGAAGACCAGCCTGTCTTCATTACGACTAAGTTATGTTACCTTTACTTATGAAATATGTTCATTTTAAACAATATTACCGTCACTGCGTGGATGTTAAGCTATAAAACCACTAGAGGGCGCCGCTCAGAGCCAAGTCGATCTCGCATCGACCTCCGGTTTTCCTTCGTCATCGTCAGGCTCACATTTTTTTCCCATCCAATCTCCTCCCAACTGTTCTGTAATTGTTTGTCTCTGTACCTCTCCTCAAAAAGTTCCACCTTTTTAACATGTCTCACCTGAACTATTGGCTAAACTACTACACTACCTTCTTATTAAGACCTATACTGATGCTTGTTGTTAGGCAGCGACGTCTAGAAGCCGTAGGAAATATTACAGAAGCAGAGGAGGAAGTCAGGTGAAGTAGTAGAAAACACGTCTTGACGATGTCGGCACGAGTTACGTTGTAAAGATTTAAACGTATTATGTAGTTAAGTTAGGTCACATAGATAAAGTAAGATAAGTTCTACACGTAACGCCAGTACACTCGTAACTGAATTTAGTTAATTTACATAGTTATTTTAACCCAAACCACAATGTTTTCCTAAACCTAACCAAACCGCGAAGATACACTGCAACGGTCACACTGTTTCGTGGGCGGTGATATGTGTGATATTGTATGTTGATTTGGAATCACTTTCACCCAACCTATTGAGTCACTTACGTACGTACGAGGATGATTTGAAGTAGACATCAGCTATAACCTAAACTCAACATCCTCTAGATCCTGCAGTGCAAGTAGGTTGTGCTGAATAACGGCTTCTCCTCAGATGTGCAGTTGAGCTTCCATTAACAGCTTTTTGTTGGTTGTGACATTTTGCAGCCTCCCGCACTAATGGCTTTGGATCTTTGATTTTCCTCTGGATGCATTTTACCAACAGTGACTAGAAATAAATGCCACGTCGGGCCGAGAGTGTGTCATCATTATTGACCATCTTTATTAGAAACGCCGTCTCCACAAAACCATTACGGAGGAGAGTGATTATGTAGCCACTGATTGCTTGTCACATTTAACAGGCACTGTGAATTGCAATGTATTTCCTCTGTCGGGCAAATGATTTAACCATCGTGCGGCACACAGAAACCTGAGGACGAGACTCGTTTCACACGCTGAAGATCTCCTTTACCTTGAAATGTGAAAGAATTTTCCTCTGCTACTTTCTGTGCATCCGCAATTACATCACATGAAGACAAACTCTAATTGTTGGTGAGTCAGATCCTCGGTGCCTGACTGGGCGCACAGCTATTAAAATGTTATGAGAGTGTGCACGGCTCACTTTAATGAGAAGAAAGGGAGTAATACAGTAGTAGGGGGAGATGAAGGGAGAGATGAGGAGGGAAGGTGATGCCCATTGTTGCGGCTCAGAGAACGGGATATTTTATAACCTGTAGCTGCTCGGCGCACAAAGACTCGCCCCGAGCTCGTTGAAACATGATTATCCAAATCTGTCTAGCGTGCACACACGCCTGCACGCAGACATGCACACACACCGAGACTCTTTACGACTCTCTCTCTCTCTCTCTCTCTCGCTTCTTTGCTTTTATTCATTACGCTCTCTGCCTCCTATTCCCACACAATCTTCATTTCAAGCTGCATTGTTGAGCCTCACGCCTCTTAAAAAAAAAAACATTTTTTATTGTTTAATTCAACAAAGTCCTCGGCCACCAAAATACGTGAAGCTAGAACCAGAACCCGACTTTCTCGTACGGAGAGCAGCGAGCACGGAGCAATTAAAGGGAGAAATGTCATAACCAAGTGTAACACTGGTACGAGGCATCCTGGGTGAAAAGCATTAATTATTAAGATTCATCGCTGCTGTGAATAGCAAATAATAACCCTTCCACTGGTTGAATTCCTAAAAGATCTCGTGTTTGACACTGAAAACAGCTCTAAAAATACATCCTACACGCACAGTTGATACACATAAAAGCACTTAGGAAGTTGGACACCTCACGAGTCTATTTCTTGTCCGTAGTTAATTCCATTGTTTGTCTTCCTACAAACGATTTACTGTGACTTTCAAAGCCAGTCCAAAACTATGTGTGGGTGGTGCACAACATCTCGCAAGTTAGCCTGCCAGGTATCGTCATATTTTCCATCCCTGGTACCATTTCAAATGATGAAACGTGTCAACATCTTGGAGCGTAACATAAACTCCAGGCATCCAGAGCGCAGTCTGGTGAGCAGGGAGCCATTTGTTGTGTTTCGAATGAATCATTCAGAGCTAAAGCGGCACCACACAGATTAAATGCTCGAGCAGCTCGGGCTTCCTGCATCAGCAAGACGAACGGTCGGCAATCGCAATGTCAGAATTTTATCATCAGAACGAGGGTTGTTTGAGATTAGCCGCGGTGATTTGAGTCGTGCGGCGGGTTCACAGCAGACAGAGGTGCTCTCTTATTATTGTTAACTCGATGGTTCGATGCTATCAGAGGTCATTTGTCTCGCCGTGCAGGGACTTAAATGTGTGAGGAGGATTACTGAAGATGTGAAAGCAGAAATCCAGCCCTTGACAACTTTCCAAAAACTCGATCTGATGAAGCGAAAGATGTCCCCCGAGTCAAAACACGCAATACTTTTGGGAACTTTCGGAGACTTCACACGAACAAGGTATTGAGGAGAGGAGGATATATTGTTTTGCTCTCCGACCCATCTTATTCAGAGGAGTGTCATCTTCATTGTTTGATGGGACTGGTCCAAAAAGTGTTAAGCCTGTTAGCTTAGCACAAGAAAGAGGAAAGATGCCCCCTCCAACACCTGGAAAATTAGCTTATTTCCATGTTGTAGCTCGTTAGCAATTTAGCTGGCCACCAAAATATATCCGTTATGATAAAGACAGAACTGTCAATACTGATTAAAACATTTCTACACTCATCTATATAAATATGACTGCTTATAAGAGTTAGCTACCTTTGACGCTGTTATGCTAGCGGTCACTTGCCTGCAGTCTTTGCTAAACTGAAGCTACTATACATCAAAACTGAACACATAAAGACATCTTTGCAATAGTAATTTTGTGTAAGCTAATATGTATATCCAATGTGTAAGGCCAGGATTTGAAGATATCCCCAGGGGAACCGGTAGCTGCTGCTCACTATACTCTTGGCTAGCTATCTTTGGCTGTAGCTAGCTGCTGTTAGCCAAATAGCTCATACCATGGAGCTAACGGCCCTGTTAGCTTATTAGCGTCCGCCTGGACCATGACCTCAGATCAACTGGGCTCAACAGCATCAAAATGAACGAACGCTGTTTCCAACCATGGCAATGATAATCAACGCCCCATTCCAAATTTTTCCATTTTTTTATTTGCCCATTTGATGTAATAATGTAAGACCTCAGAATAACTGTGCCAAAAATATGTGAATGTCAGTTAGGAACGTACCAGCTCTACGTACGTACCGTATGTCGTGTTTAATGTGTAATGCAAAAACAAATTGTATCGCAACTTCTTACTTTTTCACTCAAGATTTGCTCGTTCAAGTGTCCCAACTTACATTCACAGAACCCTCTTGCTGCACAAACATGTTGTCAATCCCTTGTTTCAGCCTGATGAATGCTGTTAGTAAAACTTGATCATTAGCACTAAAAAATGCATTCAAATTAAGGTTTCATTCACAAAACTGTTGACCAAGAGAAGAATGTATTTTACATTTTACACTTTGAGCCTGAAGTCCTGCTGTCAGAAACTGAGAAACTTTACTCTAGTATTGCATTTTAAATTCTGGCAAAGTGATCGTATTTTAAAAAAAATCAAGGAAACATAATAATACATCTTACATTTAATCATCTGTGTCAGGAGTAGTATTATGTGAAACATTTGAAAAAGCCTACTTATGTTGTCGACACCAAGTAAAAAAATAAAGTGAGTAAAGTTGGATTCCTAAAAAACTGTAGGTTTGTTTTTACAAGTGACCCCTTAAACATTACACATAATAATTGTGTTCACTGATATTACAAAAATTTAACTTATAATGTCGCTATCCAGTCCTAACGCTATCCAAGCTGTCACCGTCGTATTTTATTAAAGGTAAAAAAGAATCAATTTCAAGTTGAAGACATCACTGAAATTTAGATTTACTGTTACGAGATGCAAAGGTTGCAATTTATAAATTAAATTAAAAGTTACACAATGTTCACAGCATCTGTTGACTTGGAGACTAATCACCTTCAACAGCTGCCTGGCTGTGTCGTGTCAGCTGGGAAATGACTGTTCTCGGGGAAAAAAAAACATAACAGGAACAAATTGGAACTGACACACAAACACCTTCAAAAAAAGTACCTTTCATCACAGTCAGACACAGACGCACGGCACCTCCTCTACTCACACTGAGTGTATTCTTGTAGCAGGGCGAATTCAGCTGGGGTCAGCGTGACCCATTTGTCCTGGCTGCTCATTGTGTTGAATCCTGGTCCCTCCGTCCACCGAGCATTCCCTGGGCAGCAACACACACAGCGGGGCGTCACGCGCTGGAAAAAAACAACGCCAGACATCAGATCACCTGCAACGTTAACAGCCGCGGACGCCTCTTTTTTACTAAAGAGCAGCGAAAATTACCAAATATATGGGTAGATTGGGAACAGAGCAGCAGAGGATCCAATGACAGTAGATATATCAAAACATAGAGAAATGTCAAAGTGGCGTTTTGTCTTCATTGCTTTAAAACTGATGTTCTGGATTTGTCGTGTTTCCTGTTCTCCTGCCTGCTCCTCTTTCTGCAGCTGTCATCTCAAGCCCGACAGCCAAAATGTCCCTTTTGTCTCATGATTGCCATGTTTTTCAGCATCGTTGCAAGGACTTGACATTTCAGGCATTGACATTCATGTTTGCCAGCCGGTGTTGGATGAAGCCAGAGTATATAATCCACCGCTAATCGAAACTGATGGAGACCTTTATATAGATAGAAACAAATGTTAATGCCAGGGTTGGTAAGCTATTCTAGAAAAAAAATTAAAGGCTCCGACAAAACCCTGACATACGCTCAATCGTTTCATTTGGTCCGTATGAAATAATTGGGACAGGCTACCTCGCTGTCTACCCAGCCTACGTACATGCACTCTTGGGGTGTGACCGGTCTCTTCCACAAGGCTATGCGGAAGTATTGCTAAAGCTATTAGCAAGCGGGTGGCACAACAATTGCAGAGAAATTGCAGCCAAAATTTCCCAATTCTAGCATGCCAGCGCGACAGCGGTGAGGTAGTTGCATTGTTGTAACCTAACAGTTACAACAATGTGCTGTGCGAACAGAAAACTGTAGCAGCTAACTCAGTAGCACAAAACACACGGCCCCTGAGCCAAAGCAACAGACTCATTCAGCGGCTCCTGTTAGCACAAAGCACACACCTACCGCCACATAGCAACTGCCCCACTGGCTAGCCGTTTCAGAATTGGGTACGTTAGTGACAGCTATTTTCCTGCTATTATTATGTGATAATACC
>OMLP01033977.1:0-13783 GCA_900302685.1 Spondyliosoma cantharus
AGCAACATGTTCTCAGGTCGTTTCATCAGCAAGTATCAAGACACAGCTTTTCTCGGCAGTGCGTCTCATGAGACTGAATGTGCTCATGCGTGTGCAAGTGTACCTCCGTGCACACATGCTTGTGAATTCGGCATGCTCATGTGATGTGTGTGGGTAGTTTCCCCTGCTGAATACATGAAGTGGATGATCCTGCATTAAGAATCTGTTAATCCAGACCACCTGAAGAGTTTCATTACTCTGGGATTCAAGAGAGATTATCCACTGTCAGTTCAAGGTCTAAGTATTTTGAACGCTGACAACAACACAAAGTAAAGACCACTTTGCTAAATCCTTTAAACCGATAGCATAAAAAAAGCTAATCAATACCTTTAAGTTTTACACATAGCAGCTAAAATATACACTGAACAGCCATGATTTTAAAACTACTGACAAGTAAAGTGAATAACAATACTCTAATTCAAATGTTCTGCGGGGAAACCTCGGGTCCTAGCACTCATGAGATAAACACGGTCTCCAATGGAGTTTTGGATGGGTGGAACAAGTACGCTGCCTGAAGGCAAGCAATACCACTCCCCGTAATACAGCCCACCCACAGAAGGACAATGAGCCCTGCAGTAAATCAAAAACGTCTCAGGAATAGCCTGAGGAATGTGACGAACACCTCAAGGCGTTGACCTGGCCTCCAAATTCCCCAGATCCCAATATGAACGTGCACCCATGGACATCCTAGAACAAGTCAGGTTAATGGATGCCGCAGCATGGATCAGACTTGGTTCTGGTCCACAGAGGCCTGGATACAGGACCTGTGGGGTTGTCCTTTGGTGTCTGGCCCCAGGGCATTGGCGGTGGATTCTTTTGATCCTTTGGTTTGCAGGGTGGGGTTTCTATAGATTTGACTTATTCAGGCACAACCCAGAGATGCTCGATTGGATTGGGATCTTTGACATTCTGAGGCCAGGGCAAAGCCTTTTTTGTTAGGGTCCTCAGGCCATTCCTTAACAGTTTCTTGCATTGTGGCAGGGCACATTGTCCTACCGGGGGAGTCACTGCTATCAGCGGTTGCCATGTACTTGGTCTGCAACTTGTTTGGGTAAGAGTTTTGTGTCAAGTGGTATCCACATTAATGTCTGACGCAATGGTTTTCCCAGCAGAACATTGCATTGTTATGAGATGATCAATGTTTTTCATGTGTTTTTTCAGTGGTTTCAATATTGTAGTGGATAAAAAATGTAAATACATCATACAAATACTGCTACTGGTAACATTTCGGTACCTAACCCATAACACCCAGATCTGTCTGGGTGTCTGCAGTAGTACCTGTGATGCAGAGGGCCTCTTGTCCCGGCCTCTCTTCGTAAGGTTGTCAAGGCCTTTGAGTGACGAAAAAAGGCCTCTTTTGCGTTGTCTGTATGTCAGGGACAGTGAGCGCCTCCTGAGCGTGGCCTCATCTCTGGAACAGATCTGAACAGATAAATACAATCAGGACTGCAATCATTGAGCTCGAAAACATTTTTTTTATTAAATCAGACCATCTTACTTAGGTTTACTTTCCTCATGAAAGACAAAGCTTGCAGGGTGCTTTTCAGTTTCAAATGATTAAAAGTTTTTCAAGGTTACTGTGAGACAACAAGTAAATTAAAACAGTATCGCATACAAAAACAAACGTTCAAAGGCATCTAAACAGGACATACTGCATGCATTCATTAGTCATGTATCTGTCCCTTGTCCCGGGCTTCCTCACCAGTGCATGGAAGGAGGAGACAGAGAAGATCCCCAGGCGTCCCAGGGTCGTTTTGGTTGGGCGGCTCGCTATTGCCAGCAGGCTCTTTGGGTTGGGCAGCTCTCCACCCTGTAGACTGGCCAGGTAGCAGCGCATCCTGAACAGATCCATGTTAAACCTCTCCAGGTTCTGCTCCCACTGCTGGATCTGAAGGAGGAGGAGGTTTTGTTAATATTCGGTGGGTTTTGGTAGAGGTTCTGTATGTGAATTTTGTGACCGTTTTTGGGTGGTGGCTGACAAAAGAGAGTCGAGGGGAGGTAAAGGAGGGGAGGCAGAAAAGGGAGAGTCAAAGAGGGGGATCGAGGGTCAGCGGAGTGCTTTCCATCACGCTACAATTGCTTGCAGATGTTGGTGGATGATGAGGGCACAAATTGGTGGGGGTTTGATAGTGAGGAGGGAGTGCATATCTAGCAGAGGAGTGGGCGTGAGCGCAGTAAATCCTAATGCCCTTTTTTATGTTTTTAGTCTAGAGAGAGTGGTGATGTTGCACAGACCACCCGTTAAACCTCTACCCGGTACATACACACAGCTTAAAGTTGCATTCCTTCTTTCCTTGTTTGCACCATGTAAGCTATGAAAGTGCTTATTTTGTTGGCTGGAGACCAGTTTTAATGAGAACATTCAAGTTAAACAACCCCGCTGTAACAACTGACTTTAATAGCTCTCGTCTGCACTGTGAGTTCATTTACAATAACGCACCCCATGGTGTCGTCCAATTAGCTCGCATTCACATTAATGGCATTCTTTAGAATTAGGAACAAACTGTGGAGGGACAGGAGGTCGGAGTTTTAGGAAACCTCTGACTTTTCAAACATCTTAAACAAAGAAGCTGCACAGGAATCACCATGGCACCATGCTGGGCTATGTCATCAACTAAGCCTATGAAACGTCTTTATATGTGCAGGTGGCCTGAGTAAAGAAACCTTGAGTCAATGATATTCAGCCATTATTCCCATTCCAGACTTGGAAAATGAGGACAAATGCGAGGAATCCACATGCATCTGTTAAAGAATGACCTTGCATTTGGCGTGTGAGTTATTTAATTAATTGGAAAAATGATCAAACACAGCAGTGAGGTATTAGTCCTTCTCAAAGCAAGAACAGAAAAGGAGCCATGCATCCAAGTTGGTCAAATTATATCAAAATAAATTAACAGTGGCTTATTGAGAAATACAATGTAATTATACAATTATTTAGTTCCAATTTACATGAACTTCAAAGATGTTATTTGCTAAATATTAGTAGAAAACTGTGGACCAGGAAACAATGCATTTGTAATCATGCCTATCTGTTAACTTCATTTCTATTTTCCTGTTAAAACCCTTTAGCCTCTTTTAGACAACAGCTAATGTTAAGCGTGGAAATGAAACACTGGATTTAATCAAATGGTTAGATGATGTCTAAAATAAGCTAAAGGGTTAATTAATGTATTAAAGATTTAATCAGCTGTTTAATACCTGCTTATTGAGAAATACTGGAATACAATTATCAAATAATGTTGTAGTGATTTTTGATGAATTTTGGGTAAATGGTCGGGTAATGGTCAGTTACATTTTGAAAAATATTAATCAGCCAACTAAAAAGTCACAAAAGTTCTTGAGATGCACAAGAATGCAGAATGCAGAAGAACATCTAAATCCATACTATGCAATTTTTACGTGAATAAGTGGAACATTCCTCCTCTTACAAATGAAACGTTTAATTCCAAAGCAATAAAATACACCCTTGCTTTACTAATTTTTGGTTTGGCAGCCTTCTTGGTCTGGTATGACTAGTAGCTTAGCTAAAATCTGCAAACTTTAGAGAGATATTGCTCTGCTAATTTGTTCTCTACTTACCGCTTAGTGTAATGCTTGAATTGTCACTTGTGGTCAACGTTGCCACAGGTTAGCAAAAGGTCTTGTTTAAGTATATACTATAATTACTAGCTAACTGGCTGCCATTTATATGGACTATGAATTATGAGTAACTGCCCTCAGCTAAAAAGTGACACATGGTAACATAAAATAATACAAAACAAATTGTTACAACTTAGAGGTGTGTTTTCTTTTTTGTATAATGCTAGTCACATATTATCTTTAGCATGTCAGCATGGAAGGAGCTTTTAATTTTACAAGGACAAATTTGTGTCTTTTGTGTCTTCCTTTGTATAAAGACCTTCCTGTTTAATGTTTGCCATTACTCTGCTGAACCTGAACTCAAAGACCTTGTACATGAATCCTCTGATAAGTAAGTAGGTACGTAAGTAATCAAAGCACATTTTTCACCCTGCTATTCTTGGGTCATTATACGTAACACGGTGTTCTGGAGGAACCGCAAATTAATTCCACTGAGTAGTTTGAAGACGACTTTAGATGGAGAGGGAGGTATTACTGACTAAATCAGATAGGCTCCTTCCACAAAAGCAAAGACAAATTTAGGGTTGCTGCTTTGGGAAAAACTTGTGTCTATGTATAACTGTCACACAAGCACCTACCATGCTCCTGATTCACACGCCATCTGGATCTGTTTGTCAACAGTCAAATATCTAACACAGCGTGTTCATTCAGGGATGTTCTAAAATAGTCCTGTGCATAAAATTCGATTTGATGATTCATGCCGGGTGCAGCACTGATGAACAGAATGTTTTAATAAAGCCCTGTATGTGCAGTCTGCTGCTTCACGCGCCGAGCCGGCTTGAATCAGCGCAGTGAGACAATCGACCAACATCAGTAAAAAGCAAGGCATGTTTGGGCCCATCTGGCCTGCGTGCACAACTTATTTACATCCATTTCGGAGCCATTAAGCTTGGCAGAAATGAGCCTTTCTTTGAAGAGATTCTCATCTTTTCTTATTTGCCCTCTTTAACATCTGCCCCTGGCTCTCTGTAAAAGCCCTAATGCATAATAAGACCTTCAGTGCAACTTGATCGCTGTGTGTGTACGTGAGCTCCTGTGTGAGAAAGGGGGCAAAGGCAGTCTTCAAAAGAGGTCTCCTGGCACTGATTTCAGTAGACATGGGTGGGGGTGGTGTACATCAAAGTGGTGCCCTGTTGGTGCTAGACAACCCCACCGAAACTTTAAATCTATCATCAGCCTCGGGGCGCCTGTATCAGAGTCGTGTCCCGTACCCCTCTGACCCTATCATTGACTTCAACCCCGGCTGTCTCTTTGTCTTCTCTGAGGTGGCACGCTGGCTAATTGGAAACAGATACAAGCACACAGTCAGTCAGTCTCGCAGCCAGGCAGTGACATCTCCATTGGTCATTACTGTGGTGAGCTGTCCAGCTTCTATCTCGCTGGTTCTTCATAATAACAGACTCATATTTCGACTTAGGGAACTAACTAAAGGCCAAATAACAGCCCTTCAAAAACAGACAGCTACAGCATTAAAAGGTGCAATATGTAAGAACTGGCCACGTGTCAGATTCATACTCCAAACAAATAGGGGGCAACATATCACCAGAGTAGCGCATACGGCTGCTAACATAGCTGCCGTTAGCTACTTAGCTCAGTTAACCAGACAGCTAGCGGCCTCAACACTTTAATTTCTTCACATTCTTGTTGATATTTGTTGTTCAGTTTTGAATGTTTTAAACTAACATTGTTGTGTCTATTTTGCTCCTAAAGTGCATAAGAAGTCAGCGCACATGGACATCAGCAGCTGACAGCATGTAATCCCTTGTGGCTACACAGATGCAGGAAGTATAAATTTACTTTAAGAGGCATTTCAAGTCCCTGCCACTTGCAGGTAAAAAAAATAAATAAAATTCCCACATACCAGCACCAATTCCTTGTAAAAGTATCCGGTTCTTACGCAGCCATAGGTTATGGGCTTTTTATACCAGTAATCAGTAATCTGCTGTATGTGGGCTACAGCACAGCACCGGGTGCTGCGGATTCTCCCCCAGGCTGTGAGGAGGAGGAGGAGGAGGAGGAAGAGGATAATGCATGTTGAGAGCCCATTACTAGGAAACATCTGGAATCCCAATCTGACGCTTGGGGAGCGAGCTGCTCCCCCGAGCCCCTCGCAATGCGTTTGGGGACTGAT
This sequence comes from Spondyliosoma cantharus, assembly GCA_900302685.1. NCBI lineage: Eukaryota > Metazoa > Chordata > Actinopteri > Spariformes > Sparidae > Spondyliosoma > Spondyliosoma cantharus. The sequence continues at coordinate 5,810 of OMLP01033977.1, forward strand.
GCATTTAGGCCACTTCACCCACCCACAGACAAAAATAAAGCACACGCTTGTCACCACAGTCACAAAAACAGGGAAATTAAGTAGGGCACATCATGTGGATGCTGCACGCACCACGTGGAACGGAACACAGAGGAGTCTAAGGATCATAATTTAGCATGAAAAGAGCATACGTTACACCCCCTGATCTATCAATGCTGTAAAGTAATCCACCAGATTTTCTGTGAAATTTCTCCCCGGGGGATGAAATGTATAATGCAGTGGAAAATGCGATAGAGGCATTCCATATTTTCAGTGACGCTGCTATTTATCCCAGCTAATATCAGTATCAGCATCATCATCACCTGGTTCTCAATAGCCTTGCGGTTCTTCGGATCGCTGACCACCGTCAGCTGCAGCTCAGCCATCTTCTTCATCTTCCCGTCCATGTCGATCTTCTGCAGCAGGCCTCGGACCTGGCTCCGCAGCAAGCGCACAGTGTCCTCCTTCCCCTGGCGCTTGGCCAGCAGGGAGGCACTGGCAGAATGGATGGCTGTCACCCAGTTCTCCAGGTCGGTCTGGTTGCTGGCCTTGAGGAGCAAAGAGAGACAGAAAGTTCAATTTGATGAAGTAGCCTGGCCAATATTTCCCTGGATTCAGAGATGGGACAGCTGACAAATCTGCTCGGATTGCTATTCACTGCTATTGTATTATTCCCTCATATATCACAATAAGATCATTGCGTGGCAAGCTGGATCAATAAAAGAAAAGTTGATTAACGTTGCCTCTATGAGAAGGCACTGAACATCAAACATACATTTTACTTGTTAACAATCCGTTTCATGATAATCACTCTGTCTCTATAAGGTGATTCACTCGGAAGCCGCAGACTGGTTGAGAAACCCCGTTTAGATTGAAAATGACTCATGATGTTCAACAGGCCATGTTAGTGGAAACAAAAAATGAAACCCACGCTGCCTTCCTGTTCCAGAGCTGATTCTCTCTCCACTTGCCTCTGGGGCTATGTCAGCTTCACACTATTTTATTAGATGTAGGTCTGGACACCGCGACATACTGCAGTCTGAGGAGCTTGTAATCTCAAGTGGAGGAGGCTGCACGGAGAGAACTGAGGCTGGGCCTGACTTTAGTGGTGATATGTAGGTCAGTATGCACAATGGGAAAATAGGATGTGCTGTCAGACCCCTTGGCTGGCAAGTTTGGGCACAATTTTGGGCCAAAATTGGACATTTCATATGCTACACTTGGGAAAGGAAAAAGTGTATTTCTGGTATAATTCACAAGGTCAAACAGGCATTTTTGGACTTTCTGCTTGAATGTAAATTCTGACAATTTGACTGTAGAGCAGGAAAAGTTTTGTGGGAAAAAAAACAAACACTTTTTGCTGATCATCTATTGCCCAGTCATTCATTAGCCTTGACTCCCCAAACAAATTTCAGAGATTTGGTTCTATAAGGAGTAACTGACGTTCTTCACCTGGAAGAGGTAAACATCTCCGTATGAGTTGCTGAGGCAGAAAACGTTCTCCTTTTTGGGGTGCTCGGGAACTGCCTGGACGATGCTGTCCTCGGCCAGGAGAGCATAGCGAGGTGAAAGCTCCTGCTCTGGAGAGCCTTTGCCGTAAGTCTCATAGAACAGCAATGTACATCCTGGAAAAGAGAGCAGAAGGACAGACACGGAGACAGACAGGTGGACACAATCATGGATGAGTAAGCAATGCAGGAAACAAGCGAGTATACAGTACATCACCAGGTCAGGATTCTAGACTGTAAGAGCGTGGGGTTTTACAGCTGTCACATAACGTTTTACAGAAAAAATACCCTTGTAAAAAATAAGTTCTGGAGGACTGTGGTACAACTTGCAAGATGTGCTCTTCAGAAAATACTTTAAAGCAGAGTCATAAAAGCAGTATGTGTACATAAATGTTAATTTGTCCAGAAGGAAAAGTAAAATCAAGGGAAGCACAATGACTCAATGCCAAGCGTGATACGTTGACAAAAAAAAGACAAAAAAAAAATCCACACGCTCCTCAAAACTGAATTATAGAGCAACGATCTGGATAATCAACTTAACTCTGAATTATTTCAAAGCCACAGGTCAGCACATTTTTTGACTCGATTCCAAGGTGCATCTCATCTCCTCCCACATTCAAGCTCACCTTTCAAGGTCACCCAGTACTGCTTCCACTTGCGGCGGGTCACCAGCTCCAGCTTCCTGTCCTTGTGCAGGGTGACGAGGGGTTTGAAAGAAAGCCAGCCAGCCCGCCTGACCACCCCCTGCTCCTTTTCAAACAGCTGATCCAGCTGCTCCATGGAGCCCTCGGCCGACTCGCTGCTGCTCTCCCCTTCTTCAGTGCCAGTGGACGGGTCTCTTCTCTCACCGCCTCCCCCTCCTCCCTGTCCAGTGCCTGTCTCCAGCTCTCTCATGAAGTTCTCGTAGATATTCTGGCGGACTGCATCACTGGCTGTTTGGTGAATGGCTCCTGATGATTGGGCCCTGGAGGCTCCTGGGAACCAGAGGAGGCTGGAGACCTGGGAAGGTGAGCTGGTGTCTGCAGTCAGGCCATCAACCCCACTGTCAAAAGCATCGCTCATGTCCTTGTACCTGGGCTCCTGATGAGGCACGAAAAGGGAGAAAGGTGAGAGGAGCATGAGAACATCAGTGTTGGACTGGTTCATAGATTGCCAAATTAGCTACCAGAACTAGTCTACACCTCTGCACCTACAGCAAAGATTACATTGGGACAAAAAAAATCAAACTGCACTCCTTTTTAATTAGCCCGAGGCAGTGCAAAACTGGAGGAGAAACTTTTGAAAAATCTAGTCAAACCACTCGCACCTACTTCAAAGTCTGCATTACAGTCTCTAAATCTTTCACTCGGCTGAGAAAGTGGGACAAATTTCCTGCGATGGCACCTGGGAGGTTGGAACCCTCCAGGCTCAGACAATTTCACGTCATTTGAGGTCTGCAGCGGCTTCCCAATTCCCCAAATGAACACTTGATGGAATTGCACTCTTTCAAGCCTAATGACAGCATACCTACACTCGACTAGATTGCAGCATTGATTCTGCCCCTGGCAACAAGAGTGGAGTGCTCTCGACACGCAGACACACAGTATGTGCCATCATGATGGAGCTCATCCTCCGTCTTTGTCTCACTCAGCGTCTTCCATGTTGTCTCCATCCTCTTGTTGATATTAGACAAACAATCAAAATTTGCCTAAATCTTCAGTAAAATATTGGAATAGCGCTCAAATGATGTACAAATGATATGCTTATATGTAAAATAACAAAGTAAGGCCTTATTGATTCCTAAAGGGGGATCTTCTTCAGAAGCTCAGAGTTCATGTTCGGCGAGAGGGCAGCGATGAACCCTTTGAACCCACAGTGTTCAACTGAAGACAGCCTTTGTATAACCATTTCATCCACCTGCCACCATGAAACACACAGCATTTGTATAAAACAGCCGTAGGAAAATGTGCCCAGAGCAGCATAGGGTGGGTCTTTTTCAGCTTTCCCTAGTTTCCTTTAGGCCGGCACAGCCCGAGTGTGTCCACCGCTCTACCAGTTCTCTTCCAGCTGCTTTTCATTACGAGCAGGTTCTTGGCCTTTGGCATTAGGGTTGCGGTGTGACCTTTAAACCCACAACAGAGCCCTGGATTCCAGGTGGAGGGGAACTGGAGCTGGGGGTGCTCCTTATTTTGACTGACCCGCTGAAAGGAGGCAACGTGACCTTGGAGATGTATGCCACGGAGGTCTGGCAGTCAACAAAATGGCATCCAAAGGAGAGGAAATTCCCATTTTACCTGTGGAATACGGTTTACCTTTTAAAATGCATAACTTCCGTTGTGTTTAGGTCTAGTGTCTGCACTTTTAGTACCCTACAAAGAAGACTTTCAAAAGTGCTGGCCCTGTTTAATTTTGAAAAGTGCAGTTTTGCATTTTAATGTGGACATGCAGAAACTGAAAAACAGCCCACGTTTGCTTCCTGGGTCTGATATGTCATTTGTCCTTCCCTGATTCATAATGTGCTAGTGGTGTAAACATCACGACTCTTCAGGAGGCGAGCTAGTATCGAGCATTCTGCAAAAATTCCCATGTCTAGCGGAGTTGTCAGTTCCATAACCAGTTTGAAGCACCTCTGTGATTTCAACATGAAGCTCTCACTAAAGCAGACAATCCCACACATCAATCACTTTTTCTTTAATAAATTCTAATTTGCCTGACTTGTTCCAATTAAACTGTCAAGCTTTGACGGAACTTTATTCTTCTTTGCCTGTATCTCTTCAAAGAGAGTCCAGCTTATTAAAGCTTATCAACGCTACCTGGTGCTGGCAATGGATTGTATTTTCTTTGAATAACCACACCTCAATTTAACATCAGCCTCCTATCAGCTTTATTTCTGGATAACAATGGCTAATGTAAATCTGTAGGTGCTTGTCTGTCCCCTAAAATAATAAAACATCACCACATGATAGATTAACATGGTATGGCAAGCAGGAGACTAAGAGGCAGACATTACTAATGTAAAGTGAAAGCTGTAACACTTATAACGAATCCTGTCAGTCTGCTGCGTATTTGTCACAACAGGATCAAGTGACGGTGTCAAGGCAAAGCATCTTGTATATTTCACTCAGCACTGTCTGCTGTTTGAGCACAGGGAGAGGCTCACAAATTCTTACTCTAGCAAAGAAGAAAACGCCAACTGAATACAACGATTGTTCTATTTTGCTGCCCCAAATGACTGAATACCAATCCCTATTAGCAGATTTACTCTCTAAGGACCGCGAGGGGAGCCTAGAAAATCTGCACCACACAACAGCTAGAGCAACCATAAGTCATTCATTAACATGAGAGGAGGGGTTGGGTTAAATCTTCAGCTAGGATTTAGTTTCACTCTAACAGAGCCTCTCAAAAGGCTTACAGCTATTCTCTTGGCAGTGCCCAAACAGCGTTCTTAAAACTTTTACAAGGCAAAGCTAACCGAATTAATGCTGAAACAATTGCTTTCAAGCCTAAAAGACAGAGAGGGACACGAGTTCAGGCTCAGTTCCAACAAATGTTTTATGTCAAATTAAAGCTATTAAGAATGGAGTGTTTGCAGGACAGAAATCACATGGTTCTTAAAATCATGCGCAGGCAACATGCAAGAGAAGTTGTAGTTATTTCAAACCTTTCTTCTGACCCCTGCCTGTGTATGGTACAAGTATCGTTTTACTACCATGAAAATGTATCAGCTGTCTGCTCTGAGTCTATATGCTAGCAGTTCACCGTATCAGTTGGCTCAATTCCCAAATTTCTGTGCACTCCTATCAGACATCATATAGCTTAAAACCTTTTAATAAAATACAATTCTTGGGCTAATGACCACGGTAGCTCAAAAGATTTCATACCATTTGGTGGTCAGATCAACACCAGCTCAGCATTATTTGCATCTGACTGCAAACAACAGAGCTAAAAAGATTAATATGCGACAAGTCCTGACCATTCTACAGCTAAATCAGATTCAGTACGCGACAATACAGAATACTTCAGATATACCCACCCAAATACAGTCATTATGCCATCTGCACATCAGCCCCCAACTTCTCTTCCACGCAGGATCATCCATGTCTTACATTGTAATAAGAGGTACCTCTCATCCTTGTTCCATCCTCACTAAAGCAACAAGACAAGACCCAGCACTGGCCGCCTTACAAATTTCATTTCATGCTGCCCCACTGTGCCCTGTCCTCAGACAGCTGGTGTTGTGCTGCTAAGGACCAGAGGACGGTGGTTGGTTCTTGGCTATGCCAGGACCACCGCTGTGGCTCACGATCAAATAAAGCTTGCCAGACAGGAAAGTGTCTGTGTGTGGCTGTGACTACGCTGTAGCTCTACCACTAGAAGTGAATACAAAACCAGAAGACTACAAAAAGAGGGTGAAACATTAACTTACTGTGTGCTTAAACTATGAGGGCTATTCCTTTGCCCATATAGTATTATCCTTTATGCAAATGTATTCCACAAAGTGGTGAACCCCGCCGTATCCCTGCTTGTTAACCACAGGGATTTTTGAGGATGCCCCTTTCATACCCAATCACGATAAAATCACCTGTTACCAATGAGGCAGTTTACCTGTGGAATGTTCCAAACAGTTGTTTTTGGAGCATTTCACAACTTTCTCAGTCTTTTGTTGTCCCTGTCCCAACTTCTTTATACTCATGCTGCCATCAAATTCAGAGTATGCACATATTTACAAAAACTTTTTGGGGGATCAGGGTTGTATGCAACCTACTTTTTTTTTTTTCATAAATGTAGATAATATCCATGTGAAAGCTTACCTGAGACTTCCTCTTCTTACGGCTGAGGCTGCCCGTCCAGTCACTGAGGCGTCTGATGCGGTTTTTGATGGAGTCTTTCTTATGGAAGACGAAATCAGGTTCCACGTTCTCTTGGTGCTGGTCCTGTTCAGGATACTGGTCCAGATCCTCGCTCATGGTGTGGGCTTTGGGCCTGCGACATGGCAGGGTATATGATGAGTACTGGCGGACCTCGGGGCATTCTTCTTCCAATGGAACATCCAGGACTGACGCAAAAGACGCTCGGTGTGGCCTCTGGCCTGGTGGAGGCTCTTGTAACTGGGAGGACAGGTCCCTGGCTGTGGGAAAGGTAGCAGCCATGGTGGAGTTCTTGTAGAGGTCTGTGATGGACACCGGGGGAGATTGTTCGGTGAAGGAGTCCAGTTGGTGCATGGGGGAGTTGACTAGGGTCCTGCTGGCAGAACAGGGTTGGTCCTGCTCACAGAGTTCTGTGCTGGGCCCCCAGGGAGAGTCATACCAGGAACCATCAGAGCTCAGTGAGCTTCCTTTGCTGGTCCTGGCCGTGGAGGAGGTAGAGGCTGTCGGTGGAGCACTGCAGTGACCGTCCTGCCTGCTACCACTTGAACCAGGCAGACTGGGAGTGGAGGCAGACTCCAGGTTGGGAGAGAACTTAAGGAGTTGCACGGGGCCAGAGGCTTCATCCAAGAGGAGGGGGTTGCCTGAGGTGTTGGTGAACTCCACCCTAAGACTGCCATCTTTTTTGATCACCACCCGTGGACTGCTCTGTTCCTCTAAAGCCTCATGCTCATCACTGTGTCCATTCAGGGCGTGTCCATTCAGTTCAGCCCCATATGGATTATCTTCGTAATCATGTGATATGTGTCGCCTTCGTATACCACATCCAGGTGATCGATGAAAGCTTGGGCTGCCTCTTGTTCCCCTTGAAACATAGTCATAGTGCCTCGGCGAGTAAGGCTGCCGGCTTTTAGGAGGGGACAGACAGCCACGGCCAACGCACCTTGCCTTGTACCCTGAGCCTACTGGGGCACTCTTCCACCACGTGTGGGGAGACAGAGCGTCGTCTTTGGCTGATCGGAGCTTCAGTGAGCATGGCCTTTGTTTCCCAGGGAAGACAAAGCTGGTGCCCTTGGGGCCCTGGATGCTGTACTGGCTCTCTGAATTTCCCATTGCTGCCTGGAAACAAAACACAACATTACTAGCATTCTGCTACTGGAAAATTCACAGCACTCAGACATAAGGCAGTATAACAGAAATAACATGGTATGACATAATGCCAGCTCATCGGAGACATAAAATTAACTTATTACTCATAAACAATAACGACTCCACTCCCCATTAAGCCTAGAGCTTAGCATAGCATACACATATATAATCGTTGGGGCTGCTTCCAGGGGAAAACAGCAGCAGGGCTAATACCTCCCTCATGTTTTTCAAAGAGAATAGCAGTATCACAAATTCTCTCACATCTGGTCATTAACCTGTATGCTCTACCCCCCTCTCACTTTACTACATTCTTCCATACTCTCTATAGGAAAGTCAAGTGTGATGAACAGGCTTTAGGCTGTCATGGGTGTTATGTGTGACAGCGTTCAGGACAATGAAAAATCATTTCCAGACTGTCCACAACACTCTTACATTAGTAACGGAGGACAGCCGTG
>OMLP01033980.1:0-13636 GCA_900302685.1 Spondyliosoma cantharus
CCCAACCCCGACCACATCGGAGGCTTCAGGTTGGCCGTGGCCACGTTCGCTGGCATCGAGAGCAAGTTTGGACTCCATCTCCCACGCTACACGGTGCAGACGGCAGCAGCAGCAGCAGCAGCAGCAGCAGCGGAGGCCCCCTCCAGTGTGAGCACCGCCTGAACCTCCACGAAGATGTGAAAGATGGGACTTATTATTTGTAGTATTTATAATTGTTCCTCTTTTAATCATATATATATATATGGTAACCTAGCTAATGAGCACGGGTATGTGAAGAAAATGCTCTGTTGAAAGTGGTGCAGTATTTATTTCACCGTTGGTGACGTTGTGTAGAGTCGAGTTACTCTGTAGTTGTTCTTCACAGTTCAGCAGCTACAGTATCTGCTCTCCGGCAGCAGAAGGGCTGAACTGCTCACGTCTTCTGGAAGTTGCAGCTTCTTCCCGTGTCTTCCTTTTGCACATTCCTCATACGATCACCTCGCTGGCAAACAAAACTGATCCTGAATGTCGCACCTCTGTACATAAGAGATATCCAGAGACATATTTTCATATCTATACAGCTGTTTTAGTCCTGCGTCGCTCCTTCAGTAGTGTGCTGATCACCATATATGACCAAAAAGTACTTGAATGTAAAGACTGTACACAATGTTGACTGTTGTAACATGTTAGGTTTCAGCTCTAAATGTAAGCAGATGTAAATATGTGAGAGTCGGCTGGCACGAGTGTTTAATCTGTACAGTACGGAGGATGTAGGCGTTACATGTGGTGTGTAATCATCGTGCCTTACTGTACGTTTGGCAGAAACATGTGTACCGAGAGTAAAGACAAACTTCTATTAGTTAACTGATGTTTGCTGGAGTTTTTATTTCCATCCCCAGTTTGACACACAGCGGTTCAACATTAGCTACGCTTTAATATTAAACATAGCAGGTTGGACAGCGAGCGCTCTGCGGTACAATATATCTCTTGATAATCGTTACAGCTCGTTAAAGAATATACAGTCGTCGCTCTCATTAAGAACAGAAGACAAAGTGCTGATATCACACTTCCCCTGATACACGGACATAAAGCAGCCACCTGTGGAAACGTCACCATAACAACCCCCATGATTATGCATCTGGAATATTTCAGGATTGTGTCGCATGCAGGCAGAATACAGAGAAAAGAAGCACAACAGAAAGTGAACATGACGTTTTGTAAACATTACACGACTAGTCTATGGACCCTGCTTTCATTTTACAGTAGTGCAAAGCATCGTTACAGTACAACATCTTCATAAGGCTATAAGACTGCCACGCTGTATACACTGTAGGCTCACCAGGTGCAAGCAACACATCACCTTAAATCATTGAACGAATAAATAAGGGCGGACAAATCAGTGGAGGTCAACAGGTCACCCATCAACACACAGTTTGCATCTACAGGGGAGTAAATGCAGAAATACAGTTTGGAGCAGACAGGAGCTGGACATGAAGGTGAAGGAACCAAACTAAACCCAGTGCACATGCTACAGTGACACCGATAAAAGCTCGCCACGTCTCCGAGTCCCTCCGCTTTGGTGTGGAGTGCTGCTCTATGAAGCCAGCTCCATAGGCCCCTCCTCCTCGCCGTCCGCCCGGTTAGCACGGATCTCCATCAGCGTCCGGGCGAAGCGGCCCCAGTCGTCAGTGTGAGCCATCGACAGCTGCAGACACACCACACACACAGGAACAGGGAGTCAGTGACGTGATACTAGTTAGACAGCTTCAGTTTTAGTTTGTAGCTACACACACACAGGATATATTTACAAAATGTGTGTACATGTGCTCTGTATGTGCCGCAGCGAGACGATACGACTTTCATTTAATGTGTTGCAAAAAGACGATAAGCGAACCTGATAGTGGTGTTGTTGTTCTTTAGTTCCAGTTTACAATGTGTATTCACTGATTACCGTCTTTGTTTCAGTTTTAGTTTATGATAATAACCCTGATGTGTCGGCAACACATCTGGATGTCAGCGTTAGATTATAATATAATATTTACTATAGTAGTTGGGGTGCTAGCATGCTAAAATGAGCTAATTAGCATGAAACAAAGAGTACAGTCAAGGCTGTGTGCAGGAGATAATATTTATACTTTCATCACATGCGTGCAGGAGAGAACAGATCAATATTTACAGTAGAATCAGAAAGAAATACATCAAATGGACTAATTAACAAGCTAGCTAGAGGAGAGAAGGTTTGCAAACATGGATCACTGACTTTATAATAACTTAAAATACAGTTCTGCTGCCAAATGATGTCTCCTCCCGTCATATGATCTCCATCACATCGTCTAAATCAGATGCTGTTTAACATTTAAAAGTGTTTTGTCATCGGAGCCCTTATGTCTCCAACAACTGTCAACACAAAGTGACGCCTTTGGTCAGAGATCACCAAAGTTATTACAGTTCATCCAGTGCAGAGGATAAATATGTGCACCAAATTTCATAGCAATTCATCCAATAGTTGTCAAAACATTTCATTTAAAAACACAGTGTGATGCTGCAGGGACAGTAAAACAACCAAAATCAGGAGGGCAACAACTAAACAAACGAACAAACAGAAGTCCATCAGACAGCTGCTGAGATCTTTCAGTCCGGATCAGAGAAGTCAGCTGACCATGAAGTGCACTGACCGTGGTGCTAATACAGGACTCTGTTCCTCTTTAAGAGTCGTGCACTGTGGGGCTCAGAATGAGTGGGACAGAAGCCGCGACCGCCACCCAAGCTGTCTGCAACCGCTTTGCACGGCCAGGCTGTAATTAAACAGGAACCAGGAGGAGGGAGGCAGCCATTTTGAGCCCCCCACCACCATCCAGCCCCCCACAGAGCTGAGCTGGCCACAGCAGGGGGCTCTGACAGAACATGGTGTACATGGTGCCTGAGTGACTTCAGTGTTAGCAGCGTTTAAAACAGAGTACAAGAAGCTCAAGTGTCAAAGAAACACTGCTGAGTTTTGTCTCGTCAGGCTTTTAAAGCATAAAGCCGCTGACCCCAATCTGAGAGACTCTATTTTTATGATTTGGACTTTCCATACAGAGCAATAACAAGTAGAGGACTCACCAAAACGGTCCAAATCCCTGCTGATAAATTACATAAAACTAATTTGTACTGAGTAAAATAATAGTGAAATATAAGGATTTGGTATTTTACTTTCCTGGAATCATCTCAAGGGCCTCTGTCGGTCTCGTGGAGCTGCTGCCATGATTCTTTTCATGCACTGTTCCTAGTTTTAGCGATGCGGGGGGAGTAAATACCCCCATCACACACACACACACACACACACACACACACACACACACACCCTCTTTGGAGTCGTAAACCCTCTCAACCCCGCTGACTTTTATTGATGACTCTTCGTTACCATCAGCCCAGCGTGGAGGCCACCAGCTCAGCTCAGCCTCTCTCCAACTCACCACACAACAAAAAGACGCTAAAATTAGCCGCGCGGCTAGGCTAACGCGCCCTCACATGGGGATCCAGACCAGAGGCCTCCAAACATGAGAGAACATACAGGCTCAGGCAGGGTGGCTGGCCGCTTTGTGGTGGTGGCAAAGTCGTGCGGAGGCCATTTTACAGGGAAACGAAAGAGGGAGGGAAGAAAAAGTCAAACATGTACGTCCACGGTGATGCTGACAGTCGGGTAAACACGCCGGGTTAAAAGACTTAAAACGGTCGGTTGTGGTGCGTGTGGAGGCTTTACTGTGTAGAAACGCTCCGACTTCTACTCCAGCCTTTCACTGCTGTCAGTGAGCCACACATGCATGAAACACAACAACAGTACACTTTGTATATATTTGTAAAATGTTAAAATGACAGACATCATTTCCACATTTGCTGCAGTTTTGCCACCACACGGCAGTTTATCTTGGTGGAATCAGGAGAGAGCGAGCGAGCGCCAGTGACTCAAATTTCAGGCACTAAAATCTCTCAATCTCCTGTAGTACAACTTAATTGCGACGGTGCAATAAATTTTGGTCATTGTAGTTCACTCATGCTTTTGGCACCTAGCGTGTAATTAAATCTTGATTGTCTGAAAACTAAACCCACGAGAACCACCGGCTGCATCCGTCAGAGCGCTCAGAGAGAATCCAACAACAATGTACTCGACTGTTTTAAAAACCAGACCAGGCTGCCAAAATATTAACAGTATATCAGAACACAACACCATTTAAAATGTCAGTGATTTTATAGACGACACCTGAAGAGAGGAGCGCTCACTCTGTCCTGACTTCTTGGTACAAAGAAAGATTCAAACAGTTTCTGCCTCACAGTAAAGTTATGATGTCGTTCATCTTCAGCCCGAGTCAGAAACGTTTAGAAACAAACTGTTTACCCACAACGAGTATAAAATCAGGTGTTTCACGCCCCGTCATGACACTATCATGTCAACAAGGAGGAGCAAATGATCACATTCTGTTTAAACATTCTTTACACGGCGTCCTCACTGGTTTGGGATCAGGGTTGTTTTTATTTGTACCTCTCCGGTGTCGTAGATCCACACTCGGCCTTCAGAGTCGCCCACAGCCACCTCCTTCCCTCCTGACGACCAGCGGACTCTGTTGAGGGCCGAAGCGCCCTCGATGGTCACGCTGGCTGTTGGTACCTGACGGCGGAGAAAACACATAAAGCAGGAAAGAATTCAATATCAATCCAAATGTTAAAATGTAATATTGTTAACTTCACTGCGTTCGGGCCAATCAGACGTATTACTACAGATAACATATTAAGAGAACAAGCTGCAGACCTATGGCGGCTCCAGAGGACCTACAGCACATTGTGCACTTAGTAAGAAGTTAAAATACCGTGTGAGCCTCAAACGAGGCACATAAACTTTTATAAAACCCTCTAAAATCTATAAAAACAACAACTCCTCCAGCCTGCCGCCTGCAGGACACTGTTCACATGGTTTTCTTACTTCCAGCTGTTTGTTTTCATGTTTTATATTTTGCCTGCTGTTTGTTAGTAACAAACCAGATAAACCAGAGCTCCAGCAGCTTTATAGATACACTCTATATATTCCTATTTTTAACTGAACACACTGGAATAATGTTTACTTTACACCACTTCTTTATTTAATGACCCTAACTGCAGTTTAAGCTATTCTTAATGTTTATGGGATATTGGGAGCGTTCAGTCATTACAGTGTGATTCAACACAAACACTCTGGAGCTTAGACAAACATTCTGTAGCTGTCAAATGAACCACCTCTCATCCGAATGTGGACACACGAGGCTGTTTACTGTGTCAGAACTGAGCTCATGTTTGCTGTTGTGGCTGAGCCGATGCTCCTTCTGTCAGTAAACAGCCGCGCTCGTGTTACACCTTTAAAAACCTAAAACCATCTGCAGTGTTTCCATAAACTGTTCCTGACATGTGGCAGGCGAGTCTGACACATGTCACCAGTGGAGACAGAGGCCCTGGCATCATGTCGCCTCACACACCGAGCTCCTGCGTATTTAAAGCAGCGCTAACCACAGACTGACTGCCATTAGCCTGCTAGCTTCCACCACCGCTCCGCCCGAGTGGATCTGAACTGAGCGCTTTAAATTGGCTGTGTGTGTGCGTGTGTGCATGTGTGTGCGTGTGTGTGCTGGAAATGAGAACCAGGCGCGCCGCACTGCTCCATCAGTGTCGTTATGACTGTGTGTTTTTAATATGACGGCAACAATGGAAGTCTGTTGCTATTAGTCTGACTGTGTGTGAGCGAATGTGTGTGCTTGTGTTTGGTACATCCGTCTGTGTGTGTGTGAGCGAATGTTTCTCATAAAGCACATTGTTAGCAGAGTTGGGCAGTGGATAATGAACTCTTCCTCTGCTGGTGAAAAGGCTGCTGTTTGGGGAACCATGGGAAACTTGTCATCTGCGCTGCAGAGGGAAGACACTGGTGATTGGACCAATGAGGCAGTGCTGAGGTTAAAAGATGAGACGTGACAACTGAGATGTGACATAATGACGAGTTGGGAACTTTATATGTGGACGGCAAGAAGGAGCTGCAAGGAAATGAGGAGAGGAGTGAAAGACCTGATGATGGGAGAGCATCTGTAGCGCTGCAGGCTGGTATTAAGGCTGAAGGAGGACGGAGGATCCTTTCAGACCTACTTTTACCCGAGTGATCAAAGCTGTGGTGCCACTGTCTGACTTAGAAAAAGTAGGTTTGGAGACTCATGACTGAAAATATGTTTTCCCCATAATGCTACTTTTTCTGCCTCGAAGGAAAAGTTCAACATTTTGGGACATACATTTATCAGCATTCACTTTCTCGTCCAGGCTGAGATGGAACTGAATCTGAAGCTACAGTCGGTCCAACGTGAGCTTAGCACAAACATAAGAGACGTGGAAACAGTTAGCCCGACTCCGTCTGAAGAGACAGAACATGTAAAGCTCTCTAATTAATATCTTCTATCTTATTTTCTTAATCCCAACAAGTGTGGAGTGTGAACGACGATCAGTATGTGTGAACTGTTCAAAGACCTGATCCAGGAACAGGTACTTTCACTATGTCTGCTCATTCTCCAGGTTCATCCTCTCACTCATCTTCTTCACTTCTTCTTCTTCTCTGTTTTATTGCTGCAGATCAGCAGACACAACTTTGACAGCTTGGACGGCGTCACGTGACCCCCGTCGCTGATCAGTTATATAATGGCAGCTGTGAACGTCGTGTAGTTTGTCAGACCAGCTGCTGACTGCAGCTTCATACAGGTTTTTAGAGCTACAACTAACATTCAGCATTGATTAACCTGTTAATTATTTTGGCGATTAATTAACTAATTGTTTAGTCATAAAATGTCAAACGTTCAACCAACAATAAAAACCCAGAGACGCTTTTTTTACTATCATATGAAAAGTAAAAGCAGCAAATTCTTACAAGTGTTTGACACCTTTGCTGGACAAATGACTGGAACAATTACTTTATCTGATCATCATCAGGTAAGTTGGCAGTTAATTGTCTTCTGAATGATTATATGAGTGATGCTGCAGCTCTACAGTTTTTTCTGTACAGACTGGAACAGATATTATTTTCACATTTACTGTAGCAAAGTTAAATAGCTTCCTTCCTAATGTTCCCTCAGTTGAGACTGCTGCTCTTTTATAAAAATAGGTGTGTGTTATTATTTCATACTATATACTCATTATATTTTATTCAGTGTTTCATACTGTATATAATTAAGCTGAATAACAAAATCTTTCCGTCACTGGCCTCAAATGCTCTCTTCTGAAAATAAACGCGGCCCCGCAGCTCCCAGAAACTCAACCCGTCCTGAACTTTCTCCTTCATGTTCGTGGGGCTGTGGACTGAGGGCTGGGGCTCGCTGCTCGCGGTCTCCTGCACATCTGTGTGCTTCACTGAAGGGACAGAGTGTGGGAGGCAGATGAGAGAGAGAAGAGGCGGCGGGGTCCTGAGGTTGCCTCAACGTTGGACAGAGGTTGCTGGAATGTTATAACGGGACGTCTGGGTGGGAGGCGGGATGAGGAGATGTCACTAAGTCTGATTTAAAGTGAGGGCTGTGGGAAACGCCCACGGGGGAATCTTGAATTTGTGTGTGTGGCGAGGGATGTGGAGGAGTTGGCGGTGGGGGGCCGATGGGAGGGGAAAGGCTCGGGTGTTTGGTTGTGCGGTTCGGGCTGAGCCCCAGCGACGGGCCTTGAGAACACCAAACACACACGCACGTCAACACAAAGAGCGGACGCTGAAAACACGCCCATAGTGACCTATTTACACACACACACACACCTCGGTGTCGTTGTTGAGGTTCCACAGGTCTAAGCGGCCCATCCCGTCCACGGCGGCAAAGAGCGCAGGATGCACGGGCGACCACATCACGTCATAGACATAGTCTGCGTTGTCCTCAAACGAGTACAGAGGCTTGTTGTGCTGGAAAAGAGGGAGAGAGAGAGAGAGAGAGCGTCAGGGATTATAGTAGATGACACAGTAGAGATAGAAAGAAAAGAAAGAAAGAGGAGAGCGAGAGAGAGAAGGAATGGAGAGAGGGAGTGAGCGAGCTTCAGACAGAGCGGCGCTGCCTCAGCCTTGGGGCCTGTCTGGGTGCAGAGCCTAATTAAAAAGCCTCGCACATTCACACAGCACCATAAAACCGCTGGGAGAGATGAAAGCGAGGGCCCCTGCACAAGGTGTACTGTAACCTCCACACAACAGCTGTCTGAGGGCGAGATGGGAAGAGATGGAAACGGGCGGGAAAGGAGGGGTGGACAATGGACGGAGAGGAAGGTGCTGGGAAGAGGATGTGTGTGTGTGTGTGTGTGTGTGTGTGTGTGTGGAGACCGGCCATTGGATTTCTTCAGTAATATTACTTATGATTTATCTTTCTACACAAACACACATTATGTAAGCGTCGGTTCAAAGACATGCACTGACGAGACCTACAACATGTCGGAGGCGTTTCTTTATCGCAGTTTCAAAATATCTACCAATTACTGATATACAGCTGTGATCAGGTAATATGGTTTTACTTCTAAATATTTAAACGACTAATTCCTTCCTCGTTTCAGGTCTAGGCCTCGAGGTTAAGGAACACCTGCACTACATTTGTAAAAAACAGCTTGTGCAGCCACTCCGTCCGTCACTGACCCGGTGAGGCTGCTGCTCGTGCTGCAATTACAGACGGAGGACGAAGTAATAAATAAGTTAAAGGCTTAAAGGAGAAGTTATTATCTTCTCACCGCCATGCTGATGGGAAGTTTTTTTAAGTTTCACAGTCTACAAAACATTCCTGGAGCGTCACAGCAGAACACTGTGGCAGCACTCTGCTAAACATATGGGGACTTGTCTCAAACCGTAAAATACAACTCGTCAGGCATAATCCAGAAGTTTTCAAGAGGCATTATTTACATGCTTTTTAGCTGGTCCAGTTTCTTGCTCAACATATAGCCATGCTGGGGATTTGAACCGACAACCTTCTGATTACTGGACGACACGCTGAGCTACAGTTGCTAAAAGGCTTCAGCACGAGCCATCTAAAGTGAGTGCACACCTTCACCCTTCGTTGAGGGTGTAAATAACGTCTTTTCAAACCAGTTTGGGATCTCAGGGCTGTCTGGAGCCTCTGGAGTCATTTACTTATTTAACAACACAAGTTGTTTCAGTTGTGTAGCAGAACGCCATTTTACTGTGAAGCTCCAGAAATGTTTAGTGGACGACAGATCGTCACCCCACTTCCCATCGTCATCGGGGTGAGAAGATAATGACTGATGTCTTCATTTTTGGGTGAACTTATCCTTTAATAAGTGTCTTTGTGTGTGTGTGTGTGTGTGTGTCTCAGAGCGGCTGTTAGGATTCCAGAGGCTTACAAACTGCATTCCTGACAGGTAGAGTGGGAGGGGAGGAGACAGGTTGGCTGGAAGAGCAAATGAAAGAATGTAGTCTCCCTCCCTCTCTCTCTCTCTCTCTCCCTCTGTCTCTCTGTCTCTCTCTCCCTCTTTCTCTCTCTCCCTCTGTCTCTCTCTCTCTCTCTCCCTCCCTCTCTCTTTTCTCCTCCATCACCTTTACTCTCTCACTCCGCGGTCGTTCTGAAAGGCTGTGCGACCTGCCGACAGATAGCAGCGAACACACTCGCACGCACAAGCACAAACAAACAGAGCCGAACCAATTTCAAGCCTCGATTGAACCTGTTTTCCAGCCGCGAGGTGACAGCAGAGGTCATTTTACTCCATCTCACAGCTTCAGCATTCGATCAGCTGAGCGATTCCTGTTTATGTTCTCTCTCTCTCTTATCCTCTCCTTGTCATCCTCCAGCTCTTGAGTATTTCATATAGCCCAATAAAATCAGTTTTTATTTTGATCACCAGCCTCAAGCTTCCTCTCTGAAACATCTCCTTAATGATATATTGGTCCGTACACGTCGTGCAGAACGTCACATTAGAGTTGTGATGAATAAAGTCCTCCTTGTATCGACCCACTTCTCAAAATGTAAACTACTGTTTTACTGTCGTCTGTCCATAATCTGCCCGTCTTAAATAAGGTGATCTGGAGCAACAAGTCTTAAAACTAATCTTAAAATGAAGTTTAATCCGTGTGGCGCCGCACATGAAGCAACTGCTTGTCATTATCTGTCCTGTGCTGAGGAGCTGGGGAGCTTCTAGCACGTCTGAACTGGAACAACCATCACAGAAACTCTGGATACTGAAAGTTTACATCACGTCACTGTGACAATATACTGACATGAAGCAGTTTAGACAGTATGTGGATGGATGCAAGTTAAATTAGGTATTTAATCCTTAAAGGCCCTGACGCACTAAGACAACATCAGTGAGCGTCAGTGGCTCACGAACCGTTGGCGCTGCACGGCCCTTGTCGGCGCCATTTTGGCCGATTGATCACGTAGAAGCATTCGTGAGGTTTCTCCTTGTTCTCGTCCTCTGCCTCTTTGCAGATTATCACACAGATTCTTAATTAGAAGCTGCTTTATTAGCGAGAGGTGTCAAAAAAAATGTGGCTTATTCAGAACATCGTCTTAAACTCGGCATTGTTTACAAAAAGTCAGAGTCATGTAACAGGGCAATGTCTTTGTTTCAGCTGAAGTCGATTGTGGACGCCTTCGACATCGATCCCCATCTAAAATCATCAGATCAACCTTTAAGTGACTTTTCAGTGCTATCATAACTCACTCGATTGTGGTTTGTGTCTCAAAAATTCAGACTAGGGCTGCACAAATGTTTCAGCATCGACACTGTGAGGCATCTAAGGACAACTCACACAGTTCTCATTTCAGATGACGGCTCTACAACAGCAGTCTGATATCAGATCATTCGGTCTGATTTAAGCCTTCCTGGACGGGGGAGTTTGTTGGACAGCGAAAAGCCAATCAGTCATTCTTCAATCAATACGGTTGTTTGATCAAATGCACAATATACACCACAACAAAATCAAATGAATCATTTTGGAGTGATCAAATAAAGCTATCCAAGTTATATCAACATTCTTATAGTTTTCATATTTCAATAAATATCACAGAAAAGAAAAACATCACGTGTCAGTTTTTCTTCCAGTGTCGTGCAGCCTGACTCAGACTGACGCACAAAACCCTCAACACTCGGACTTGAAGCTGGATCCAAACCATCGTGTCTCTGCAGCAGTTGTATAATTATACTGGTTCCATTCTGGCTGCATCTGCATCACAAGATTATGATCGTTTCACACCAGATTTAATAACCAGACGCTGAGGGGACTGACATTTTGTCCTTAAGTTGGAAATTGTTTTGTAGCCAAAACCACCCCCAGAACACACCACAAAGTACATCACTGAACATCCAGATCTCATTTATCAGCACACAGAACACATTTATAATCACCTGAACTGACAGAGATTCCAGTCTTTAATTAACTTCTCATGAAAGCAAGTGTGTGATGGTTATGCCACATCCAATCGCTTATTAGAAGCTGGTTTTAAGGTCAACAGAGCAAGAACAGTTTGAGTTATGCCGGATCATGAACCAACTCCCAGCTGTCGCGACATCCTCACACTCCGGCCGTCTCAAAATGTTTCTCACTAACCACAATATTTGCACCGCTGAGTGTAAAAACATCAGCAGACTTCTGTGCGACAGCGCTTTTTGAACCACGAGGGCAAACGTGCGTGTGAATGCAAAGAGAATTCACTGCGAATGTGTGTTACAACAGTTGGGTTGAAGGCAAACCTCGAGGGGGTTTTAAGTAAGCAAAGGCAGCTCGCTTAAGGTGCACGAGAGGCAGGAGTGGTGTGTGTGTATTTGCACACACACACACACACACACACACACACAGACGCAGGTATTCCGCCTGCCCACACACAAATACGGGTTATGTGGGATGAGAGACAGACACACATTCCTGCGGTGCCCCTCAAAGGAAAGGGAATTCCCAAATCCTGAAAAATAACACACTCTTCTGATGAAAATCCGCAGAAATGTTTTAATATGTGTCGCGGGACCCTTGGTGTAAGACTTATGGACTGGCTGCATGCAAACACAAGCTACAACTCATCAGAATGCTTTACTGCCTGTCGAGTATAAAAAATGAAACTGGATCCTGCATAAAGCTGAAGGTATTATGCAATATACATTATGTATTTTCCTCACACTGAAGAGGTCTCTCTTTGATTTCTGGCTGTTTGCTGCTCGACGCCCTGCTCATGTTGATCCCTCTGTCCTTCAACGTTAGCATCACCTTCACTATAAAGAATGACATTTGTTTGTCTTCGCCTCCCGGCTCCTCTCCCCTCACTCTCCCCCTGCTGACTCTCCATCCAGTTTCCTG
This sequence comes from Spondyliosoma cantharus, assembly GCA_900302685.1. Classification (NCBI taxonomy): domain Eukaryota; kingdom Metazoa; phylum Chordata; class Actinopteri; order Spariformes; family Sparidae; genus Spondyliosoma; species Spondyliosoma cantharus. The sequence goes on from OMLP01033980.1 coordinate 12,272, forward strand.
TCTCTCACTTCTTCACCTGTATGCTACGTGTTGCTGTTCCAACATCTCATCCTATACTCTTGTACTCTCTACCTGAGCGTACTGTGTTTCACCATCACCGCCCCCGCAGAAGTGTCTTTGAATCTATTAGCTCACTGTTCTATTCTCCAACAATGACTTTGACAGAAAGTGACAGTTTGCTTTTTTTTTTTTTTTACTGCCACTGAAATGGAATTTGTCACATCAGTTTGAAGGGCGAACAAATGCAGAGTGGACGAGGTCACTCAAAAACCGAGCGGGAGGAGGAGTGTCCACCTTTGGAGTGTGTGAGGAGCACTCAGAGAACCTGACAGTCAGTGAGGTGCACAGGGTTTAAGATCTGATGAAGACCCTCTGATATTAGTCACTGATCTGATTTAACTGTAACAGGGCTAACGTGGATTTGCTATTAAAGATTTCTGCCAAATAGTTATTAGTCACCTGAAATAATCTGACTCGAGTTCATTTCTGATTCTAGTAGACAATCTGACCGCTTTTCACACCACAGCAGAGCGTCGTCTGATGCTCAGTCACTATACTAAAGATACGACTACTACTAAAAATACGACACGTTAAGATCAGAAAGGACGCAGTAAACTCGATGTTCACGGAGGAAGCACCCTGCTTTTCCCCCGATGATGCTACATGCTGTACAACAAAGCCGTGTTGATACCGGCAGGAGGAAAGCTAGTGAGCTGTCAGCAGCTCAGTGAGCAGCAGAGAGTTTATCTGACGGAGCTAACAGTTAATGCAGCTATTAGATTACAGCTATCAGAGTTCAAGCAGCTAACACGGACAAAGTTTATTAGCCACATCATTTTATTCATCTGCCAGTCTGCTGCCACCACCACATGCACACCACCTCAGTTCATCCACACAGAAACAAGTGTCACCTGGGCCACCAGCAAGAATCTCTGGAGGAAGGGAGCTCATTCGCTCTCAAGTAATTAAACCAAGCAAGTTTGTTAACTGAGGAACGAAGGTGTAGGACGATACTTCTGCAATGTTGGCTGTACACTTGTTCTCCACCATCTATTAAACTTTGTTAGTAGGTTTGACAGCAGGGGGGGCAGCACCCAACCTGGGAGGCTAAATTCAGGACAAAATAATCAGGCTGCCAAAACAACTTGTGGAGCTAAAAGTGCAGCTTGTCAAAGGCTCAAGTTGTGTTACTCTACCGCTGAATACTTTCACTACACAACCTCCAGCACTTAAACACTCAGTGTCAGATATTATCCTACTTATTCTCACTCACACACACACACACAAACACACATACACACAGATGCATACAAGTTGTGAGAGAAAGACTGATTTTCCAAGAAGTTGCTCCCCTACAGTACTCAG
>OMLP01033981.1:9696-21662 GCA_900302685.1 Spondyliosoma cantharus
CTCGAATGTTGGCTTGTCGTTTTTCAGAAAGACACAGAGACACTTGATGTCTGAGAGATGTCGGGGGAGTGGGTTTCCAAAGCTGTTCTACCATCCGACAAGCACTACTGTAGAAGCATGCTAGCCAAATTTGAATCTTTTTCTTTTTTTTTTTTTTTTTTGCCATCTGCACACATCTATACACGCCACAAACTTTTGAGACGGTCTCCAGAGCGGGTACATCTGGAAACTGTGATCTGCTACACTGGCATTTAGAAGGAGCGATTTACAGAGAGAGCTGGAAGAGGCGAAAAGATGTTTTCTGCCAGACTGCCATAATTATGCGACCGTTGTTGTTAGCATCAGTTCGACTGACTTTGTATGGATGTGTGACATTTCCGTGTTTTTCTTTGCTCTTTTGAATCCACCTCCTCGTGTGCATTGGCTCAAACAACCAGCTTGTTGGTGGCAGTATTGGTACCAATCATTGCATCTGTCCAAAACTGCGTGTGAAATATCTGTCAGCATTTAATTTGAAAGTCTAACCTTACATTGCATATTTGTTATTGATGAGGTGACTGTGGAGACCTGCACGTACAAAACTAATGCAGAAGGGCTAAGTGGAGCGTCGTAGTTTGAAGCTTCGTCCCCATTAAGACAGAATCGGGCCCGGGGGGGTTTGTGGTGATGTGGCCGCTAGTGTAATGTTGTGACCCTCAACCATCTAGAAGGTGGCAGTAATGCACCTAAAAGCCGTTTGCGGTGCACGTTAAACAACAAAGGAGAATCTGCTCGTTCGCTCTGCTCGCATGCTGGTCCCCCCGGTGATCGTTTGTCCACATCGACGGATAAAATCTAACAGTAAACAACCCGGAGGTGAGGCATATCGTGATGGTGGGTTTTAAACTGGTGCACAAGACCGCACTGAGCGATCGCACATTAAACATTACGTATTGCTTAATTGCGTTTTTGGTCGTTCATGCTCCTATTCTGATCGGCAGCTTAAGTAGTGCACAACCACAACATGACATCGCATTGCATTTCTTCAAAAGTTGGAGCACACTCCCCTCAATGAAATGAATGAGGAGACGGCCATTTTTGCCGTTGGGAATGAGAGCATGTTGCCGTAGCACATAGGTTGAGACTTGGGAAATGGCTGTTACTTTAAAGAAATTGTACTGAAGCAAAATGAAAATGACTTAAAAAAAAAAAATGTACCTCATTTCTTGGTTACCGTCAGTTACCCACAAAACCCTTTTCTGCGTTCGTACGTGCAATTTTGCGGAATAGTTGTTTCAGCCTCGGAAGGAAGAAAGACAGATATTAAAGGCAGCAGGCTAGAGAGAGAGAGATAGAGATAGAGAGAGAGAGAGAGAGAGAGAGAGAGAGAGAGAGATGAGAAGAATAAGAGAAGGAGGAGAGTGAGCCATGAAGAGAGAAAACGAGAAACTGAGAGAGTTTCAGAGGGAAAACCTAAATACCCCCCACTGAGGAGGAGTTGCAGAGAAATGGATGAGAGAGGTGATGGGGGGTACTTAGTGGGAGGCTCCTCCTTTGAACTAGATGTCAGGAGAGAGAGGGAGAGGCAGGGAGGGAGAACAGATCAGTATGTAGCAGAGCAGATTAAAGACGGAGAGATCACAACGGAGTTAAGGAGACGAGAGAGAAAAAGTAGAGACCGAGTAAAAGGAGGAGAGGAGAGGAGAGGAGAGGAGAGGAGAGGAGAGGATGCTGAAGGTCTGACCTCCTCCGGTGCCTCTGAGCTGGAGCCAGGTCTTTGATCCCGGACTTCATTTAGCTCCACTGTGGGAGATCCTCCCAGACCGATGAACAGGATTAACATCCCATTCCAGAGTTTATTTGACATATAAATTATTATTCACACAGAATCACACAGGAGCTGAAATTAATCTGTATTAATATTTGTCAACCTTACTTGGCATCTTAATTTACAATACAGCAGTACTTGCTGTTACTGCTGTTGTACCTGATCCACATTGCCTGCACGAGCAGTGCGTTTACAGTTTTTGCCTAATGCTTAAACACTAAAAGTGGTTGCTATGCCCGAAGCATCGCAACCTCTAACTTTGGTGACCATGCCCTAAACAAAAGCACCAGCCCTGCAAACACAATATATGCTTTGCACTGTGTTTGAAATTCTCCACCACGCTTCTTGCAAAACACTACACACTGTTTCTTACATAAGACACATTGTTCAAAAAGGAAATGTAGTGCAATCATTGGGAAAACACATCTATTTGAAATACAAAACACAACTAAAATTGGAAAAGCACGCAGACTCACACACATGAAAACATTTTAAATCTAATTGTAATAAATCATGGCCTTACACCCCACTTTTGAATCCAATTGAGGAGTTCTTTTCAGCATGGCGCTGGAAAGTTTATGACTGTCAGCCACATGCCCACATGCCTCTTCTACAAGCCATAGAAGAGGCATGCGGCGACATTGAGGTGAGGTCCATACAGGGTTGGATACGGCATGCAAGGCCGTTGCTTGGCAAAGGAGGACAACAGGAGACAGGATCCATAGCCTAAATGTCTTCCAATCATTCCCTTGCAACACTATGTTTTGTAGAACATTCTAGTTGTACCATGTCTTTGTGTTTTTTTTTTTTTTTTTTACTATTGCAAAAACCTGAAAAAAAAAAAAAAAAGAAATTCTGAAGCATTTCCATTTTGTTTTCATGTGTCTAGATCAACTGTAGTAGATCAATCTTTCACAAAAAAAAAAATCTGTATGAGACTTTTAAAGTCAAAAACAATCCAAAGTACTGAATAAAGCTGTGTTTTGCATAAAGCACATCTGTGTGTTGTTGCTGCTAGGAAAGAGTAATTCAAAGGTGCATGTGTTTAACGTTTTGATGCTAAAAATAGTTTTGAAATGGGATTGTTAGGTTTTGTTTCAAGAGTTTCATTTTGCCGTGTAAGTTAGGAGTTTATCTCCATGTGCTGTGTCTTACTCGGCCTGTGTGTTAAGTTATGACACAGTGAGCCAAAGTCTGCAACATGTGTGTAAGCATTCGACAAAAAATGTACATGGTGGAACTTCTTCCTTTTCATTTCGGTGCCCATGTAAACAGGTTAACGCGGCTACACACCGGGCGTTACATGTCATCCATCTATTTTGTCCCTTCCTTGGTTTGTTTGTTGCTTTCTAATCATAACAGCAATGGGCAGATTTTGCAGAAAGTTACACTGGATATTGGTACAGAGCCTCCAGGTGTTTGGAGAGTTGCCCAGTATTGACTTTCTTGTCTAGTGAAGGATTAATCTAGTTCATAGAACAACAACAACAACAACAACAATTAAAAAAGAAAGTTTGGGTTTTTCTCAATAGTAGCACTCACTTCTCTGTGACATGGAAGTGTAAGGGGCGGCTTATTATAGCCAGCCACACTGGAAGATGGAGTTAAGAGCCATCTGTCATACACAGGGCGACAATGTGATGTTGTTTGGGGAATTATGACTCACATTCTCAGACAGCTTCTAGAAGGCCTTCATTCTGCTCTGACTGTAGAGGAAGTTGCAGGAGATAAAGGGTTGTTTCAATCAGTAATGTAATGTAACTTAGTACAATTACTAAGATTTTGTGTTTTACTTGAGTATTGCCATTTACTGTCACATTATACTTGCACAAATTTTGGAGGCAAATATTGTACTTTTACTGCACTACATTTATTTGATGACTTTACTTACCAGTGACTTTAGAGATTACATGCTGCATCAAAGCCAAAGTAGTGCATTTTTAATCATCAATGGGACAGAAAAAAAAGAGTCTAATGACTTTTTATGCTTCAGTATATTTAATATCAGATGAGACTTTTACTCAAATACTATTCATATGTGTCATTGTTTGTGTTGTTGGTTAGTTGTTTCCTGTTTTATTTTGTAGATTATTTCCTGTTCTGCCATGTTTTACTTTCCACTTCCTGTCTTTGTCTGTTTTCCCACCTTTTTTCTGTGTACACCTGTTCTTCATTTGTTCGCAGCCCGTCTGTGTCTCGTTTCCTTTGCCTGCCTTTTGTAGTTTGGACTTTTGGACTTGCTTTTTGCTACCTCTTCCTGCCTGCCTCGGTGTCTGCATTTGGGGCCTCACCATTATGCAAATCATAACAGTGAAGTAATATTTCAACCCAGTATCTTTACTTTCACTCAAGTTTGACTTTTGATTACTTTTCAGAGCACTTGTTTTAACTTTTCTGCCAGATTTAGCCGTTTTACTTTTATTTGCCTAACCCTTATCATACCATACCATAATTGCAATGGGCAGGCAGTGTAGAAAATAGTTGGCACTGGATGTACAAAAGACAAGCAAAGAAACAGTAACATATAAAGCACTGTTCTTATCCCAGGGTTATGAAAAACTATCCAGTATTTACTGTACGTTCTTGTCTGGCGATAGGGTTAAGCTTGCTGATTGTGCAGTCAAACTGTGAAACAAATGGTTCTTTGTCAGGTTATACAAGTTTGATTACAACTAGTTTTGTGGTACGTTCCAAACGACAACACTGGAAAATCGAATTAATTAAAGGAATTTATCAGACAGAGTCTCCTGGAAAGCCTTCATAGTATTGCACTTGGTTTTACACCGGAAAAGTCACAGAAATACTTGTGTCAAGATTAGAAAGGAGATGGAAGTTCCAACCCTGCTTGCTTCCTGCTGGCAAACCATGGTGTGTAGTGGGTATGAATGTCAGTTTCTGAAAGTTACAGAAAATGCCTTTAGACCTCCTGACAAGCCTCTCTGACAGATTATACTGGCACAGATTACACAGCCACCTTTAGATCAGTAGTACAAAAGAACTTGTTCCATTTAGATGTTGGCACAGAAATTCAAATTTATATTACACTGAAGTAATGTTGAATAATAATGCACTGGAAAACACTTTCAGGCAGCTGAACCTTCATCCGACATGTGTGCTGTTAGTAGATCTGTGGCAGATGGCATTAAAGTGGTCGTCACTATATGCACAATATATGTGATGGCAACAGTGTTATCCTCCATGGTTAACGCAGGTCACAATGTGGAAAAACAGTTCAGCTGCCATGCCGCTTAAGAAATAGGCAAGATCTAGAGTTTTTCTCTGCTCAAAGACCTTTGGGATGTTTTTTTTTTAAAGAGTTTTGCCATTTCTTTGAAGTCAGCAAATTGATTCTTGAGTTGCCCCGCTGAAAACATTAAGGATGTCAAAACATACCTCAACTTTAAAGCAAATTCAACTCTCTATTACTGGTGTCTGAGACTCATTCAGCTCAGCAAACTCTGTGGGAACTTATCTGAACTCTTCCCCACTGTGTTCACACTTGTACGTTTGTGTAGTTTCTTGATCAGAGCCCTGGCCTCATATAAATCTCAAGATGAAGTGTGGGGGTTAATTTGAAAAGTTCAATTTGAAAAATACCAGCAAGGACTTCAGGTTGAATGCATGCATTTTTTGCAGGACATTTCAACAAGCTGGATGTGACATAAGACCTTAAGAAGCACTTCAGCTCTGTTTTGTAAATGCCCTCTTGAAGGGCCCTCTTGCCCTCGCATTGAAAGTCTCTTGAGGCACATACTATATACACTCTCATCTAGTATCTTAAGACTTTGTATAGCTCGAAGTTAGAAGGCAATGCACACTGGTTAATGTACAAAAACACCTTAACACACACAGCACACACACAGCATGCATTTGTATCATATTATTATTTAAATATAGAAAAATGCATAAAAGTTCACATTATTCAAGACTTTGATTCCCATCTAGCGCATGTGCTCTTGGAACAGGCTACCAGGCCCAGACAAAGTAAGTAAATGTGATTTTCACACTGCATATTCTAGCCCTGGGATCATGCCAGTGTTAAAGCTTTTTCAGCCTAGGGCTAAGTGTGATGTGAAAAGCACAAATGATTGGTTTTACTAAATAAGTGAAGAGTTTTTAAAGTCTACTCTTGTCTTCATTTGTATAAGTGCTGTCTATGACCTCCTCTGCCTCGCGAAAAATATTTTTTCATGTAGGTCTAGGCTATTAAAATCATAGCCTATATATTATTTTCCTTTACGCGAGAAAATAGTTTTTAGACCTTTTTAACATGTTGTGTTTTTGATTCGGTTAAACAACATGGGTAACTCCTCTAAAACGTGGTGGTTTAAGCAATTATATTGTTCATTTGGATTAATTTTAGATTGAAAAACAAACAAACAAAAACCTCCGAAATGTCTCATCACCGTGTTTTACCATGGGCTATATCTTGCAGAATAAAAGTATCTCTATGTAGCATAAGCACCGTTAAAATTAGCCAGTAGTAAAAAACATTACCTAGATGGTGTTAACAATGTTAGCTAGTGTTATCAGCATTAACCTTTACGTGCTAGTGTTCATTAGCATTCATGTTTGCTAGCTAGCATTAGCAACATTAGTAATGGCAAAAAAATAGCAACCACTTGAGGAGGCAGGTGAATCGAACAGCAGCATTGTTGTAACGTGACCACAATGGAAGGAGGGCGATAGAATGCTAAATCTTCTGGTTTAATGTAATCAATAACACCATTAAGATTATTGATGGATGGATACACTTGGACAGAGCCAAGTTAGCTGTAAAAAAGCTAAACAAACAAAACCATAACAGGAGTTATTTGGTGAAAATGTTGGACAAAACCTCAGCAGCAGACTCGATAAAGGTGTGCTTTCGCAGTCATAACTTTGCACTGATAGCTACCACTGCTGATGCTCTCGTTATTGTTAGCATTGTAGTCCAGCTAACATGCTAACAGTTGGCCATCAGCCCTGGGCTGTAAACGCTATTAAGACAAACTTCCTGTCCACCTGTTCCTAACCTCTTTTGCTAACTTGCTTGCTGCCGGTTGGTGCCTTTGTTGTGTCTGTTGTTGTTATGAAGTGCTAATGTATTTGTTTCACAAAAATATTTTTTATAAGACAGTGCCTTTTATTTCAATAGCTTCCATGACATGTCACCCAGTGACTCCAAACCAATGCCAAAGTGTATTACTAAATGGGACACATAAAGCACACCTCTTTCTATTACATATCAATGCCTTTTCTATTTTGTTTGAATATCTATTATGAATTTTCTGCCTTTCTTATTTCTTTTCAATAGCTTCCATGCCATGTGAGCCAGTGACTCACAACCAATGCCTGTTGTATAACTACACTGGTCACACAGGACACACCTTTTTTTAATGCTTTAATGCTTGCTAAATAAACGATGATGAGGTTTAGAATACATTAAAATCACCAAAATGTTGGAATTTAGTAGTATTTGGATTACAGCTTTCGGAATTTACAAGGTGCCATGAATTCAATATAAGTTTCAACATAGATTTTTTTTAATTCAAATCCAGGACATGAACTGGGAGTGTTTAGGTGACCCTTTTAGCATGCTATATTGTCAGACACAGTATGAAATCTCCCAGGGAAATAAAGGTGGACTGACACTCCATTCAGGCTTGCAGCTTCCTGGCACCATTTGGTTCTGCTTTTATCCCTCTAAAGATTAAAATAATGAACAAACTGACCTTTCGTGTGTGTAATTTTCATACTTTCACCAAGTAAAGGATGCACATCGTCATCGCAACACTTATCGCTACTTACCTCTTACTTATTATTGCACATATTCAGCAAGGCATTGCCCAATATTTCTCTATAAAATTGGGATCAGTTATGTTTTTTGTATCTGTATGCAAACAAATGTGCACATGATTGACACAAATGGACACAATGTTTTTACACAAAAAAAGAAATAACTTCATGTACAACATTTGCTGAATTTAGAAGAAGGCTTGCTTAATTGATTGGGAATTTGTCATCGACAACATCCTTTAAAGTTAAGAAAGTTGCTCTTAGCTTGAAAATTCTCTAAATTGAGCAATTTTGTAATGGAGTCTGGGGAATTCCTCCTAGGGTGACAAAGAAGTAGCCTATAGTGGTGGCTGTTTACTGATGAAACAGTGTGTTCATAGAGCTGCTAAAAGTTGGCAGTTAAGATTCAGTGTTTCCCACAGAAGCAGACTTTAGTTGTGGTTTACCATAGAGCATGCGCACTCAAGACCTCCGCCGACTAGCTAACTTCCAGTTTAGCGCAGAGCTAACTTGGATGGGGATATAATTTAATTGGCTGGCTCTTCTAAACTCTCCAAATTTTATCGGACCAAATTCTGACAGTAATTTTGAGAGGTTGTGAGGCTTTTATGACCGTTTTACAAACGCGTCTTTCACAATGCTAGTTTTCCCAGTGCATCACATGACGATGTAATTACACGGCATGGCCGCAACAAAAACTGGCTTCAAGGCTTGGCGCTCTTTGTGGGGGCTTGATCTCGGCGATGAGGCCAGCTGTACTTCCTTGCAGAGGAAGTTACAGTCAAGCCGACTGCGTTAAATAGTCCTCCTCTTCTTCATTGGTGGATTACAAACCACACCACCATCCACTGTATTGGCGTATATAACGTCATACTATTCACTGACGGGTGTGCTGTCTTGAGTAAGTGAGAACGGGACGCACAGCTCCAAAAATAGAAAATCAATATGTGACAATGTTTATATTGTGACGGACCGCCACAGATAAATGAATGTGTGGGAAACACTGAGATGCACTTCCTGAGCTGGTCATTGGTTATATCTCTCACGCTCTCTCTCGCTATATATTATCCTGGCCATTGAAATCAATACAGAAGCATCCCCAACTGTGACTGACTTCCGTTTGATTTCACAAAGTTTAATCATTTTCACAATATATTGAAGAACTTCCTTCAGACTTCACTGTTTCCCCGATTCACTTATTATCTGATTATGAGTCACTGAAAATTATGTTATGAAAGTGTGGTCAGTCAATTTCTCCCCTGCTGTCTATATAACTCTTTCAGCAGTCCTTTCAGATGTGACTCCTTCCTTTCATTACAGCATGTGGCCAGTTTAACAGAAGCTGTCATAATACAGGGAGGTAAAACCTGTGATGTGCCGCTACATCCACGTCCTCTAAAAGCTTCCCAGCTCTAATTGCAGCGTAGAATTTCTTTTACACTGGACCCATTAGGAGATTTTATTCAAGTCTGGAATCAAAAGGTACAAAATTGGCATATTGTAGGAGATGCTGATATAAGCAGGGACAAAAAAGATTCCTACATTTAGACTTTCTTACATTAAGTTCAGTTATTTTGATACCCCACTCTCGTCTCTTTGCCTCTCACCGAATCTCTTTAATAAATGTTATGATGTGAGTGATTTTTGGATTGATGGATGACTACAGCGCCTGGAGGCAACTATTTCAACTTACAAGCCTGTCTGTGTTTTCAAACCAGCTTTCATTTCATTTAGAAAAGGCACAAATGCACGCATGCAGGCCACACGCACACCACAAACACACACACACACACACACACACACATGCACGTACACATGCGCGCACAATGGTGTTGGTAGACCTCAGCCTGGGTTACATCATTAGCTTTCTCCACCACTCCGCTTTGACTGGACCTCCTAGAGATACACAGTGAATGTTCGGAGGGGTATGTGTATGTGTAGGGCATTTGAAATGTGTGTGGGTGTGCGTATATCCAACTTAATTTGTCTCAAATGGGGCAAAAAATATGTTTTCTGTGTTGTTAAGATGCACAGTGGAAGTCTTCCATTCCTCAGTGTTGCAGTGGAGGGAATAATATATCGACTCTCGTTAGGAGGGAGACGTGACGTCTTCAGTGTGCCGCTGATACCTAACCACCCGTGTTCGTGTGTGCAAAACACTGGATGCTGTTGTTTTTATTTGTGCCTTTTTTTATTTGATTGACTCTCTTTGAATTTGCTTATGCAGCTCCTATATTTTTTTTATGTGTGTGTGTGTGTGTGTGTGTGTGTGTGTGTGTGTTTCCAGTCAATCAGCAAGCAGTTAGTATGCACTAGCTGTGGGTCCAGATTACTGTTGTGATTGATGCAGCTGTGTACACGCTGCATCTCAGAGCTGTCCGCCAAAATGGATCGGCCGTTCCCTCGATTCTATTTCCCCCTCATCAGCTACTCCCTTCTTGTCATCTTCTTCCTCCTCCTCCTCTTCACCCTCCTTCCCGCTCGTTGTTCGGCTCTTTTCTGTCTGAGACCATAATCTCTGTCGAGAAACGGCAAAAACCTTAATTTGATTCAGAGAGCAGTGTCTGGACTTCTCTAAATGGTATCTCAGTGCATGATTTGTTGATGTTTGAGCCTCTGAGTGTGTTTGTGAGGCAACTCAAGTGGTTGATAACTATAACTCGGTGACCTTGCAGAGTGCATAACTTAGCTGCCTCTCCTTTTCTTCTCAATCTATTCGTGTAGCGATGAAATATAATTTAGAATAAGAACTGAATATCAAAACAAGCACGTTGTCTCTTTACATCTTCTGGGTATAAAACTCCATCACGTCCGATTTAATTGTCATTTTTAGTTGTCGTAGTTAGTTCAAATTGTATACATCTCATTAAACTGCTTTCATATGTCATTTATAACAACACTTTTACTAATTTAGGTTGGAGAACTAATTTACATGTTGGGCTGCAAACTAAAGAAAATGACAGCTTGAGTTTACCCCAAACTAAAGATGCTAGCAAAGTAACGCAGTACGTGAAATAAACACAGCAATTGAAGATGTTTAATAGCGCTCTGGGAACTTGTGATATGCACTTTTTTACCTTTCGTAGATTAAACAAATAATTGGTCAAATGGAGAAACGATTTATTGATAAAGAAAATTTCAATGAATTGCAGCCTTGCTCTACATAGAATAGGACATGTGATGAGACACAACTGTGTTTTGTGTATTTGTTATGTTTGTGTGTATATGCTGACTTTGGACATGTAAGGTTTCTAACTACTGAGGACTATTTTCATTTTTTATTTTTACAGCTCCTCCCCACTTGATTCATGTTTGGAGGGAAGCCAATTATACCGTAGTTTTCTACTTCCACTCCTTGTTTCCCTTGTTAACTAGTTTTCACACACTCTCAATCTCATTAGGGTAGTTGATTCGATCGAACTGCCTCAGGTCAGCCTAACGTAGCTGAATGGTTCCTGGCTATTGTCAAAGCAAAAGATCTTCCTAACATCAATTTATAATCCTATTTTTGTATTTATTTGCACCTTGAACCAATATGTTGCTTTGTAATTTATCCATTTGTTGTTTCAAATCAGCTGAGCTGCTCCACGATCTTTGATTTTAATCCCCAACAACTGTCGAGGTAGCCTTACCCTTGGATAGAAATCACCGCTTCAGATCAGTTTAGTCTAACTAAGGTTACAAGATGGGATCAATTGGTTCTGACATACAGTTTGGATATGAGCAGAGAGCTCATATTGTATTTAGACTCCTGAGACAGAAAAAAAGTTCAAGTACAGTTTCTGATTGATGTCAGAATCTATGCTTTCATATTTGGATAAGGCACTGCTACCTGTGCTCTTACTTGATGCTGCTCTCATTACTTGCAAATGCAAATGTATTCTCTGTGGGGGTTGTTTCTTTATCCCAGCGACCTTGCGATTAACTTCCATTCAAGTCCTATAATAGACCTACGGGCTAGATAATTTAGAATACTGTAGAGAGAGGAGCACCATAGCGACTGCAAACAACTGTGATGAGAGCTCAACGCAAGGGCGAAACGGCAGTCGGAGTGGGGACGTGTCAGTGACTTCATCTTCTTCCAAACTGTAGGCGCTGGTCAAGAGATCCTTTTCTTCTTTCAACCTTTCCTTGGCGTATGTGTATGTGTACATTTGTGGGTATGTGCTTGCATGTGAGTCCTTAGAAGGGCAAGTGGAGGTGAATGATCACCTCGTCCTGCTCTGTTTAATCGGATGGAGACTGTTTCGCCCCTGGCTAGCATGGCTCTCTCTGCCAACACACACACACACACACACACACACACACACACACACACACACACACACACTCTGACATGCTTTTGGTTTCATTGGTTGTGACAGTCGGGACTAAAGCCCAG
>OMLP01033983.1:0-15937 GCA_900302685.1 Spondyliosoma cantharus
CGGCGACGAGCTGCGCCGTGACCCGCTGCATTGCCCCACACCGCCCGGTCCTACACACAGACAGGCAGACAGAGCAGACAGAGCAGACAGACAGGCAGTGTCACACAGTACGGAAGCAGCTCCTTCATATGAAACATTAACCAGAAGGTTAGCTAGCACAAGGAGCTAGCCAGCTTGTCTTGATGACATGCAACATGATACGAGTTAGCCTTGTATGCTAACCTTAACAGTACCAATACCGGCAGTTAGCGTTAGCCTGAACGCTCACAGAACCGGAACATGACAGAGGAATCATTAACAAGTCTCCTGGCTCACCGTTAACACACCGACGAGACACCGCACGCGTATCAACGAGCGCAAACATGAAAATATAACGAAGAAAATCAGCGTTGGTCAAGTGAGGCTACTAGCTAGCTTACCCTACCTGTCTAACCAGAAATACTTGGTGTGTGATGAGAGTAATTCAAACGTCTCTCACCTTCCCCTTCCACAAATGTCTCCGACCCCGTCCTCTGCCAACGTGTGAGCTCGTGTCGGCTGTTAAAGTCTCCGCAGGTGAAGTCACGCCGTCGGATAACTTCACTGAGAGGAGATGATCTCAGCTGCTGGTGGTCACAGCCCGCTGCTACACTGGCTTTCATTCAATGTGTGCACTAACATTTGCTGCTGCTGCTGCTGCTGCTAGCTCCAGCGGCTGGCAGTATGCAGGGGGCGGGGCCGTGCTACCTAACCTTACGCTTCCGGTGGCCGATGAGTGGCAGGCGCTCCGTCCAATCACAGCCTCCTGTTGAGATGCACCATTAAACACCATTTTATGTTATTTCAAGAAATAAAAAAAAAATACAAGAATATCATAAGTCATGTATTTTAACAGTTTATGCTCATATTCAAATCTTGACTGATGGAAACTTTTTTTATTTTCATTTTTTTTATTCTTTATACCTTTTATTGAAAGCTACATAAGAACGTCAGAAATTCAACAATGTCAATGTCATACATTAACAAAACATATCACAGAAAAATAAAGACAGATGGGTACATATAGGCTATAGATCAATATAGACATCATCAGACGTATTCGATTATTATTTATTAATCTAAGTGATTTAAGTCGTGAGTTTAGTTTGAAAAGAAAAAAATCAAGATTTGGGAAGAGATCTGGATAATTTCTAAAAATGTTAATTTCTTTTTTAATCATCACGATTTTTACGGTAGCAAGCAATATCTTTAAAGGTAAGACACTAAATTTAAAGGTTCGAAACATGAGATTCAATGATAGTCAACAGGGTTTGTTTTTATGTAAGCCTTGTTTTTATTATTCGTGGCAAATTCAGGAGTCAGACAGACTTCATGTTAATTATACACCAAAAATACACCAGTCAAAAATTCCTACGGGATTTTCAACTTTTCCAGTAAATTTCTAAAAATCTTCTAAGAAAAATGTTTCTGAGTTTTAGGATTTTGTTAAGGAAATTAGAATTTTCCCGGTCATATATATTTTAAAACAAGAAATTTAAAATTCTAATTGACTGAGATGGATCCGTAGAAACTCAACGATCTGCAGTATTATTGATAACATATTACAAATGATATTGCAGATAGTTTAGTTGTAAGTCAGGAACAAATTTTAAAGTGTGAAAAAAATAATTTCTCTTGAACTAAACCAACACACAGCTAAAGAAAAAGCATTTAGCAGTGTTATAAATGCGTTTCAGTTATTATTAATAGTTGTCTCACATATAACGTGATTTTCTTTGCCCACTTGTTTCACCATTAATCTCTCCAGACATTACATTTATTATATCTCCTACATTATGTATTTTTAAGAGACTTTACACATTTTTCTGTGAAATCATATCGTAATATTACACGTGTCCTTTAAAACAAGCTTGCACGCCCCCTCTCTACTTCCGGTATGGTATGGTCCCGCTCTCGTCCAATCAGGAGAGTCCAACGCGGCAGCGCGCACCCGGCGCACTGGAATGAATGAAGATAGTTGCTATGGCAACTGCAATGGATGACAGGTGTTGTGTGGCTGTTTTTACCTCACACACGCTGAAACACACCTGCCCTTATAAGGAAGCCACCGTGCAGCTGGAGGGAGAAGATTTGTTCTTATTTGTAATAAATGTTCAGAAACCCTTCAGAGTGATTCCAGCACACTGAGGTCTAAAAGTGTGAGAGTTGAGATATTTTTGAATGTTTTCAGACTATCTTTATCTCAGTTTCTGCTTTTAATGACTCCACAAGTTAGTGTGCTGACTCGTGTTATGATGTGACAGTCGGGACTCCTCGGTCCAAACCAGAGGCTGCAGCACGTCTCTGAGGCAGCAGTGAATTTATCTGTGACTTGGGTTCATCAGTAATTAGACTTTTTCCCTCATCCACTGTGAAATTCTGGTGTTTCTTCGCCGGCATCAAGTGTTTGTCCTTGTTTCCCTCCTGAGAAATGTTTTAGAAACTGTCCCTCGTCCTCTGAGACACGAGACAGCTTTCATCTGACGGGACGACTTCCTGTTGGAGCCCTGTGTTGTTTATTTACTCTGTTGATTCTGTAAATCTGTGATGAAGTTCCTCTTCTGTCTCTCAGTGAGCTCAGCCTGATGCATTGATCCTCTGACGGTGTGGAAACAACTGATCCAGTTCCCTTACCTGCACTGACCCCTTACAAACCTTGACAGCCAGGATTTAAAACTTTCTGATTATCTCCAGGTTTATGTGACATATTAGAAATATTAGACTTGTGGACCTTGCTGGACTTTTCATCAACATTATGTGCAAATATTGGTTGTGTTTTCTCCAGAAGTGGTCCAGAGGGAACATCTTTAAACATCTTTAATGGTGCAGCCTTCTCGTCGATGTTGCAGATGTGATTCAAGAGTCTAGAAGTCACCTTTTCCCCTCCTGAATAGTGTAATCTTCCCTTCAGTATCTGCTCCGTTTGAGGAGAAAAGACAGTATTAGGAGCTTTCTAGGAATTATATTATCATCCGATTAATCTAACCTGTTTTAAAAGTACAACACTTAAGTTAATTTTTGCAATAATTATTGATATTCAGAGGAATAATTGAAATCTATTGAGCCCTGGAAGAGATATTGGGGATAAATGCAGGTTGAAACAAAAAAAGGTGACGATATTATCATCTGTACTCAACCTTTGATTTGTTTCCCAATGTCCCTTCCAGAGCTCCGTAGTTATCAAACATCAAACAGATGTTTGAATCTCATTTCCAACTCAAGTTCTGACGCTGTGTGGTGGCAGCTGACCCGACCTACAATCCCACCAAGTTGGAAATTAGTCTCAAAAATCACCTTTTCTTACAAATTGGACCTTTAAAGTTGATTTATTTCTTAAATTATTTCTCAATCAGAAAGAAAATCCCTCTCCATCACTTGAAAATTAAAAATCGAGTCCATAACTCTCTCGTCTTCAGTGTTATTAGTGTTCCAGCTTTAACTGTATCAACAGTGACATAAAATGACTGCAGATGTTCAGTATGTAGGAAAAGCATGTGAACACTGTCTGTCACTGCTTCTATCTAATAAATCTTCATTAGGTCTCAGTGTTAATCAAATGTTATCAATATCAAACTGTGGTCAAATCACAGAAGCTGCAGTTTTCTGATGAAGGTGCAACATGTCCGAATAGCAGGATATACCTGCTAGCTGCATGGCTAACTCACAGCATTGACAGGTAGCAGCAGTTAGCAGTCTGGACTGGGAGATCAGCTGATCAGCACGCTATTTCTGCACTTTAAGATTTCTGCACTTTAAGGGATTGTACTGCAAATTTCGTTGTACTGGTACAATGACAATAAAGACAATTCAATAACTTGTCTAAGAAGTCTCTGCAGCACAATCATTTGAGTTATTTCCTGACAGAATGCACTTTGAAATACGTGACAAACAGCGTTATAATCAAACACTGTGTTGCTGCAGAGACGTCCTGACCTACAAATGTGGTTCTCCAGATGTAAGAAAACACGTTCAGACACCAACACGTGTCACATCATCATGAGGATTTTTCAGCAAAAATAGACAATTGTGATGCAAAAATGATAATTCCCACTGACCCAAATCAAATCTCAGTCATAATATCTGTGAAAATACTCGCAATAATTTCTTTATTTTACCATATCCTGCAGCCCTTGTCTTCAGTAATATGTGTAACTAGGTCAAATGATTATGTCTCTAGTAAAGAAATGCCATCAAAGCAAGTTATGAACATTTGATGAGCTGCACTGTGATGGTTCTGCAGTGTTGCAGCAGGTGAAGCTCACCCAGCCTGCAGTCTTAGAGACACGTATGAATAATAGATAATCTAAGGAAGCTTGTCCTCAAGACATGCAGTGACAGCACCACTAATAACCCCGACATGTTCTCTCAGGGAGCAGCGAAGATGAAGCAGTAAAGCATGAATTTTCAGATCTGTGGCAAAATAAACTGATAAAGTTTCATTTATTGGTTTAATTACAAACTGAAAACACAGAAAAAAAGGAGCTCAAATGTAAACACCTTTTTTATTTTTCTACATTTACTTGGCGAAATATTTTTGTTGACTTTATTAGACAAAAAATGCAAATGTGCATACTGAATTTAATAAATTTGTATCTCTTTGGCATGCATAAAAATTGCTTCGACTACACAGATGTGTGGAATGTTACCACAACTACAATCATAGTGACATATAGACAAACAGGACAGGTACAACATGATCAACAACCACTGCACACTTCACATATGTCGGTCCTACTGCACGATCTCAGACAGGGCAATGTGGATCATGTGTTCCCAAAGTGGGTTAAAGGTGTAATTTGTAAGGAACGGCCAGAATTTGAAGCTAGCTACCTGCTACTCTGCTCTAGCTATATTTGGCTGTATTTTGCTGTTAGCAAGCTAACGGCAGCTCAATTAGCCGTGGAGCTAAGTGGCCTGGACTGCAACCACAGATGACGAGGAGGCTCAGCTCAACAATCGCCTCCATGTGAACCCAGCTAGACTTCAGTCTGGGACTGATCACAGCCTCGGAGAGCGACGGAGATCAGTTCAAATCCGGGGATACAGTATGGAGGTGATTTACAGCGGCTCTGATGAGGACTATGACTCCGGGGACGAGGATTCATGGCAGGCCGAGATAGGAGAGGCGGGTAAGAGCCTCAAACCAAGACTGTTTTGTTGAATTTTATTTTGTTTCTGTCAAATTTAAATAAAGACTCTTGTGAGATGAGTTAACGAGGCGATCTTGTATGGTTGTGTTTTCTCTTCAGTAAGGAACAAAGGTGTCGACATATTTCCATTCTTGACATTTTAGACTGAATAGCGAACTTGCTCCTTCTACATCATCTAGCTCAAACTATCACCTCTCAAAGTACAATGTGGTGTTACGAGATCGACCCGGCCGGGGTTAGCTGCATGCTAACGACAGCCGACTTCCTGTAACACAGTGCAAAGTCACTTTTGACAGAACGTCATCACTGCAGTCTCTTCACATGTCAATGATGTTCATTTTGGGAGTTTATATTTACTTAAATTCTGGCCAAATCTTACAAAATGCCACTTTAATGACTGAAAGACCATCTGTAAACCAAACCACAGCGGGCCAGTGTCAGTGAAGACTTTGGTTCTCTGGATTTGAGCATATCGATCTGTAAATATTGTCCAAACTGCCCTCGATCTACGTGTAGTGAACAACATATACGAAATGTTTTTCATTGAGCTCTTCTTCGTCTTCTTCGTTGCACGTAGTTGTCAGACAGCGATGCTTTTTATCGGACTGAACTGAATCACAGATGGTCACACAGTAACAATGGAGGTGCTATATTGCCACATGGGTTCCTGGTTGGAGCACCAATGTCACACGAAGGACGTTCCACTAACACTTTCTAATATAACACACACTGTGTGACAACACACCGACACGTTCAACACTGCACTGACCTTTTACATCTTTTCTACAGAGACTCGCTCTTTCATCCCGACTCTGTTCTACACCAAAGGCGACATTTTTGCTAGACATTTATTTATTTAATTTTTTTTTAACCATGTCGAGGATGAGACGAGACACCAGCGATCTATCCACGCAGGAAGTTATTTAGTGAGAATTAAAGTGCAAAAACATAAGCTGGACAATCATCCGCTAGGCTACAGCAAATTCTGCCTCGGTTGAACTGGAGACTTTTCAGGAAGAACACTTATTGTTTGAAAGTGTGAGGTGACTCCTCCGTAACATTCAAGGAGTTTTGATTCCAGTGTCATTCAGATTCGGGTGGCTCAGAGATCGTAGCGCGTCCTCGTAGAGGAGGACGCGGCTTCACATTCAGGGCCGATCATGTCATGATCTTAGCGAGACATCATTCGCACAAACTCTGTGAAAAGAGAGGAGATGATGACAAAATGGACCGAAGTTCACAGCATAGCTTAAAGGAACAGTTCACCCAAAACATTTGAATGTCTTCATCAGCTCCTCCCCGCCGTGCTGATGGAAAGTCAGATGAAGTTTGGTGATCTGCACTAAACCAGCTCGTCCAAGTCTCTGAAAGCACCGAGATCCCAAAATGTATTTATAAAAGATGTTATTTAAACCCTGGACATACGGTCAAGCTCTCGCACCCACTGCAGATGAGTGCACGCTAACACTTTTAGCTTAGCAGCTACAGAGAATATTTCGGTTTAAAAAAAGGGTGTAAATAAGGTCTTTTCAAATCAGTTTTGGGATCTCGTGGCCTCTGGAGACTTGTTTTAATTCCCCAACTACTTCAGTTTAAGAGAATGCTGCAACTGTCAAGACGACAGGAGGAGATGATGACTCCATAAATCTGCTTGAAATCCTTAAGAAAGACTTAGATGTGCAGAACCTGCCTGAGAAAAATCCTGTTTTTAAGTTTTCTTCAGTATCAAAGTGATCCAGTGGAAGTTGTCTGTACATCCACAGGTTCACTGCTAACAGGAAGTGTTCATAGATAATTAAGCAAAGTTGCACTTCTGGGTGAACTGTTCCTTTAAATAAATAGCTTATAATAAGATAACTTACCCTCAAAGTCAACAAGCCCATCACCATTTAAGTCGACATCCCTCAGGATATCTTCTACTTCTTTCAGACCCACCTGGGAACAAAAGTTTTTTGATTGTTATTCACACAAGAATTCTTCAGAGACGTTCTGTTCTCACACTCTGATCTGAGTTCTCACCTGTTGGCCCAACAACTTCCTCATCGCATCTCGCAGCTCAGATGTGCTTATAGCACCGTCGCCATTAGTGTCGAACTGAAAGCAAGAAGAAGAAGATCAAGTAAAAGTTTCACAACATGAGCCGAGATAAACAAGGCGGTTATATCCATGTGGATCTCTTACCTCTCTAAATGCCTCTTTTAGCTCTTTTATTCCGATCATGTCTGCAGTTTCAGCGAGGAGTTTCGGGCCCATCAGCTCTACGAAGTCCTCAAAATCAACATGACCTCCCACTGAAGGAAAAGAGATTATGAAACTGAATATAAACCAGGATCACAGGATGCAGCTATATGCATGACATAAAAGCCCGGCTCAGAACTGGTATTAACGTGCGCCTCATGTGACCACTTGTGATCTGATCTCACGTCCTCCCTCTGTATGCAGATAAACTCAAGCATCACTGGAACAAACACACACAATGTTGTTTACTCAAAGACAGAAAGAAGTTCGTGAAGAACATTTGCTGAATTTACAAGAAGGCCCAAATAATGAAGAATTTGTCAGAGACAGCGTTTCACAGAGTGTCTAAGTGTCTCCTAACTCAACAACTCACTAAATTGAGGAATTTTCTAAGGGAGTCTGGGGACAATCGCCAAGAAGTAGCCTATATTGGTTACCGTTTAGTGTATTTGTAAAATGTGACACACTTAGCATCAATAAAATGTCGTCTTCATTCATAAATTGAGTGAAAATGTAAACAATGATTTAGAATTTGTCATAGCCGTTTCACAAAGTTTATAAAGTTTCTCTGAACTCAACGCATCTTAAAATTACAAATTTTGGCAGGAAAAAAATCGGAGCCATCATTCTGACTTGACATTGAGGTAATCCAATGTGAGCACACTAAGGCATGCATGATGACCTCAGCATCTGTGAAATTCAACACTGATCGAATCCTCCCAACATCAGTGCCCACTAGGCGTCACCGACACACCACAGAGGGTCATGGCCCTCTTCTTTAGTGAAGATTTAAGGAGTGCAAGAAAAAGAAAAACTCTTGAAAAATGTCTCACTATTTAATTTATTTCTGTAAAAGCAAAAGAGGCACATTTCAACGTAAAACATGAGGTAAATATTTGATTTTATTAGACAGACTTAGTACAGGCTTCCGTCATGAGGGATATGGGGAAGGTGTAGACGTTAACGTCCGGCTCAGTCACAGCCTCTGTGGTGGTTTCAGCGTCCACTGGAAACATTTTAGGAGCTGCCACACTTATAAAAGCAGTTTATTTGGTCTGTTTGACGAGTATAAAAACAGCTGCTCTCTTTAAACTTGTGTATTTGTTTGTCTGATGATTCTCACGATCATAAAAGCCACGATAACTATCTGCAGCTCTGACGACCTCTGGTTTAGATCAGATCGACCGCCCAGGTAGCTACGGATGTAAAACCATCCAACAACAAAGTGAAAAACACAATACAGGAGAAACAGAAAATGTTATCACTGATTTATATGAATATAATAGAAAAAAATGTCATTCTAACCAAGAATTATTTTAGATTTGATGGAAACGCCACCATCTCTGTCTCTGAACTGCTACAACGACATGATGGAGCTGACGGTTTCTGTCCTGGATATTTCTTTTGTATGTTAGTTGTACCTGTCTGACTGTATTGTGTTTGTGTGGTCTTTGTATCAGATTGTACAACAAAGATGAGATGAAATGGTATTGATTGTTACTTTCGCTCGTCAAAGTGATGCAGATTTTTTAAAATCACACAAGAAAGGAACAGAACCATCAGGGATTCCACTAATGAACGCCACTGGTTCCACTTCTTTGTGTTGGACGGTATATGTCTGCTGCTTGCCTGAACAGTGGAACAGAGTAGCAGATAGGTGTGTGTGTGTGTGTGTGTGCGTGTCGTGTGTGTCTTGTGGGACTGACTGTGGCTGTTTGCGGAGCAGCGTCTGGATGAAGGACAGGGCGGCCGGGTCCAGCTGCTGCAGCTCCTCCTCGCTGTAGCTCACGTTGAGCTGGGAGATGTTGAGAAACGTCTCCTGCTTGTCCTCGCCCAGGAACGGAGAGATTCCTGTCAGCATCACGTAGGCCAAGACGCCGATGCTCCTGGAAAAGACACGAATGCGTCACTGAAGGTCACACAAAGGTTTGTGTGATCACTGCATCGCTCCAATTCCCTCATGGTGTTCAGTTGTAGTCATGCTCGTGGATGGGGGGTTCATTCAGTTGGTCCGGACCTACATATCTAAACTAAATAATGGACTGCAGACACAGAGGATGGATGCTACACACTACGGTTAAGATTCGTAGTTTGAAATGTCTCAACAACTACAGAATGAGTGACCATGAAGTTCGGTTGAGACGACCATGGTCCCTGAAGAATGAATCATAATGACATCATCCGGTCTAGATGTTCATTTGGTTCAGCCTCTGGTGTATTTTAAGTGTAGTGCTAGTTAGTGGCTGTGAGCATGCTAGCAAACTTAAGATAGGGCACGTAGTAAACTCTATAGCTGCTTAGCATTAGCACGTGAGCATGATGAGTTAGCGTGCTCGTATTAGCATTTAGCTCAAAGTGCTGCTGTCTGCCTCGCAGGGCTGCAGCATGGCTGTAGGCTCTCAGACCTGACAAATCAAAGCCAGAGACCTACAGTATGTGCCTGTGGAGAGAGAGGTGAAGTATCCGTCGTGCAGTCCGAGGAGTTTTCTTACCACATGTCTGTCGCCGTGCTGATGGGCTCATAGTTTAAAATCTCCGGAGCTGAAAAATGAACACAGCGCTGTTACTTTTTTATTCAGAATAAATACGAATGTAAAATATGAGCGTCATGTGGCGGAGTGAGGATCAGCACCGACTCACCGACGTACTCTGGAGTTCCCATGATCTCTCTGAGCTCCCGGTGGCTGCTGACCATCCGGGACAGACCAAAGTCCACGATCTTGATGTCCCCCAGAGGAGAGCAGCCGGTCAGCAGGATGTTCTGAGGCTGACGGGACATCGCAGCGCATGTTAGTGTCCTCTCAACTGAGAGGAGATGAATGGACTATACAGTGAAGGCAAGATAAAGTAACAGAGGAGCGTGTGTGTGTGTGTGTGTGTGTGTGTGTGTGTGTGTCCACGCACCTTCAGGTCAAGGTGGACCACGTTGTTCTGGTGCAGGAAGGAGACTCCCTCCAGGATCTGCCTCATCAGCCTCTTCACATCCCCCTCGCTGAAGGCCTCGTCCTCCCGATCGGACACACACTGGTTGAAGATCTCACCTCCAGCCGCACTGCGCCACACACACACACACACACACACACACACACGCACACAAAGAGACGGAGGACATCAGTCTACAATGCGAACATCGTTGTGTAAAAACATTGTAGATCAGTCGGCTCTGCAGATACGTGTTCATTTCCTCCGATTTGTTCACAGAATTTCGGTCAGCTGCCGCCTCTCCCAGCATGCACCGAGGAGGGCCACGTGCTACAGGTCGCCTGTCTCGCACAGACACAGACGAACACATAAATCTGCCACTTGCAGTGTGTGTTTGGACTGTGGGAGGAAACAGTAGCAGCGCAGGAACCCCAAACTACAGTCTGCGTTCCCGCTTCATCCACAGGATCACCACAATCATCATGAGACTCGTCCTACGTCAGGCTTTTTATGGACAATCCCACGAGCCCCAAACTATAGATGTATGCGAGTGTGCGTGTGTGTGTGAGAAGCAAAAAAATAGTAGAACACCTCCAGATATAGCAAACTAATTATGAGCTCCAGTTGAACGAGGCCGCTGGCACTGTTGATCACTTCCTCTCCGGCTCTCCCGTCACACACAGGCTTGTGATTATAAAACAAACTAAATATATAAAAAAAAATACATCTGAAATACATCCGACAGAGAGACTCACACTACTGCCCTCCTTTTAAAGCCTTTCATTTCCTCTGCCCGGACATAAACTCTGATGGATAAACTCAATTAGACCGGGCGCATGATTGGAGAGAAAAAGCGAGGGCAGTCAGGAATAGACAAGGCGTCCCCTCAGGGTGCTGCTGAAGTAGGCTTTATCTCAGAGGAAGGTGGAGAGACGGAGGAAGCAGAGGGGGCGGGCGGGCGTGTTTTGGTTTTTCAAGGTGAAAGAAGAAGGCCTTTAACCCGCCCGAAGAGAATAAAAACAGTGGAAAACAGTGCGGAGCTTTGACCTGACGCGGTACAGGAGGTGCTCAGTTCGGTGGAGTCAAACTTCCCCAGAAGGATAACTCCGCTCTGTCACGACACCGCGCTCGCCAGGTTCATCCGGATCATCTGAATAAACGGTCGATTTGTTCACAATCCGCCTGATCACGTTCCTTCACCTGTTGGACTTTGTTCGCACGATCTCCGCTGTTTACAGTCTTGTGAATGTGAATCTGTGATTATGGGGGATACTAAAGAACTTCAAGGCCGAATAAATGAGTAAATAAACTGTTTTATTAACGTATAACGTAATGTTTTCAGTCAGCTGGGCCTCATCATTACTGTTCCTTTAAGTATAATCCAGACACACCTGAGGGTGAAAGAAGGCTCAGGTGCGGTGAGCCAAAAACTCGCTGATATAAAGCGCAAATCCTTTCCCAACATGAGAGGTGGGAGTACGTCGATGTGCGTTGTAAATGTACTGTGAATCTGTCGATGGTCAATAATGGGTTGACTGAGGCTTAGCTTAGCATGCTAATTCTGCACATCGTCCCCAAATCTCGTTTAAGGTTAAAAGTTCATGTCACTTGAATGAGCGTTACGTTAGTGCGCCGCCTCCGTCGCAATTGGATCCATGCTTTGCGATGGATAAACAACAACAACAACAACAACAACATGTCCGACAGCACGGACGCGGCTCGCGTTGTACCGCCAACTCTTACGTTTGGAAGACATTTGGATTTTAAAACTGTACAAGAGTCTGGTCGTTCGTGAGGTCTGTAGAACAGAGATCAAGTTCACTCACCTGATGAGAAGGTACGATGAAACGT
This sequence comes from Spondyliosoma cantharus, assembly GCA_900302685.1. Lineage (NCBI taxonomy): Eukaryota > Metazoa > Chordata > Actinopteri > Spariformes > Sparidae > Spondyliosoma > Spondyliosoma cantharus. Next base: position 12,180 of record OMLP01033983.1, read on the forward strand.
TAAAGCCTCTGTAGACGTTTAAGTGATGTGCCTGTTTTTAGCCTGACATTAGCTTTTTTTTACTTCTCCCGATTTAATTTACCCTACAAAAATCAATGAGTGGCGTTCAACTGGGAAGATTACATTGCTGAAGAAAACGTGTAAGTATCATAAGCAGGTGTTTGTGACAGAGATCATTTACTTCAATAATCAAAATCCAATTAATAATATCACATAGGGTGTTTGTGGAGGGAACCAGGGCGAGAATGGAAGACTAGATCACATATCATACGACGTACAACATGGTGAAACTGGTACTCGGTTTGCCCAGCAGTGGGCTGCGTGTGTGCGCCCCGGGGACCAACTGCCTTAGTAAAGGGCACTGACCAAATAATTAAGCTAGTGTGCACAGGAAGGCCCTGCCCCAGCGGGATTCAAAGCCAGGGCCTTGCTGTGAGGCAGCTGTGTGCCACCCTGCTGTCATCTATCAATTACTCACTGACTTTAAAATGTCATCCCTGCGACTCTCTATTGGTGGACTGTAAACCACCTTTAAAAGTGCATACTGCCTGCTAGTGTATGGGATCGGTACACACTTGTTATGTCAACGAAAGCAATTTGGTCTCGCATTATTATTCTAAGCCAGCTGATAATATAAATGTCCCAATATTGTGTTGTGAAGAAAGCGACTTCAATCAGCGCAGACCGTTGAGTAAGGTTATTTCCTAGATTAAAAACAGCCTCACCGTTGAACCTTTCATTGAGTTCAGCTAAAGATCGAGACAGATGTTAGGTAAGTCGGCTGTGTTGTGCGCAGACCCTGTTGCTTTAACGAGAAAGTGCCTGAAACCAGAGAGCACAAGAAGAGAACTATGATATATAATTAGGTCAGCTGAGGGCCTGTTTGTGAGTGGTGATTGGTTTCTGAGCCGTGACACCATTACACACACACACACACACACACACACACACACACACACACACACACACACACAATCACCTTCCTACACGTGCATTAAACCGTTGGTATGAACGTTCATTCTTCAGAGGATCAGACAGAAAATAATCCAAATGGAAAAACAATTAAAACACTGCGACTGCACTCGCTCGCCTTTCGATGCTTCGATACACAACAATGCACTCACGTGTTGACGGATCTGGATCGTCGCACCCTGGGCTCCTCTGGATCGCTGCACTCCTCTGTTTTTACTATCTCCTCATATCTGTATTTCTGTCAAATGTGATGCCTCTTCACTCTGATAGTTTTCTGTTTTACTGCCAGTTATCTTGTGTGGCCTGCCCTCTTCCAGGTCGCCACGGTGGAGAGGAGGTCGAGCGGCTTGGGCACCGCTCGGAGAATATGTGAAGTTTTTCCTCATTCGAGTCGAGGGTCTAAGGACGGAGGATGTCATTCACTGTACAGATTGTAAAGACCAATGAGGCAATGTGACTGAAAGTGAATTTTGGGCTATCTAAATAAAATGTATTTTTTTGACAAAGGCCACATATTTAATAAAGTTTTGAGTGATTTCAATGATGTTACAAATTCTCCCAGCCCCAGGCCCTCAGACAGGAGCTCCAGGACACGTTTCTGAACAGAAGTTCTGGGAGAAAAGTTTTTTTACACTGCGAGATTTAATGCACTGATGCTCATGTGAATACAGTTTCAAGCAGAGGAAAGAAACAGAGCTTTCGTAGTGACAACAGGCTGCTGGGAATCAGCAGAATCCACGTTCCAGTTGAATCTGTTGAGTTAACACGCAGAACGAAGTGACCGAGAGGCCTCACTACGTTATCCAGCAGTGGACACACACCCTGAAAAAAAACTTCTTCCATTGATACTGTCCAAAACAGAAGCAGCCCGGCAGTCTGTCACTGGTCCATGAGGCCACAGAGCAGTCAAGAGCTTGATTGGCGAGTTGCTAATGTCATTAATGAAATCAGTGTCAGCGCAGCGCTGTGGGAACCGATCAATTCAGCTTTGATCAGCCGCCCGTCACAATGGAAAAAAAACAAACCAAACTAAACAGATCAAAACGTGAACGTCAGCTGACCTAAATAAGCAGCTTCATATCTGACCTGCTCCAGTTTACACACCATTAACGCTCACACATCCGACACACACCGAGGGGGCCCAGTGTGCGAGAAATGAAGCTCCTCCATCACGGCGAAGGGTGAAGAGACGCAGCGGCGGAGACAGGCGAGAGGAGGAGAGCCTCTCCGCGGGGCAGCAGAGACAAAGAGACGAATGTGCGTGACAGAGAGAGGGGGGACGGTAAAGTCAGAGTGAGGTCAGCCCTCCATCCTGACCACATCATGTATTCATGTCCAGCAAACTGGACTTTCCCACACGCTGCGGGGCTGCGGAGACACAGAAACGTACAGTTTGGTAATGAACCCGCACTCTCCCAAATGCCTGAAATCTGACATCACCATTTATTACGTTTAGGGTCAAATGAACCTGCTATGGGGCTCCGGGGCAAAAATGAGCCCGTGTGCCCCAAATGACAAAAACCCCCACACATGATCTCTGAGACTCCCGTCGCCCAGAGACACAGGAACGAACCAGGACTCAATGCTGAAGACCTTTTCTCAACTTTGTTTATTGAGAAATATGCAACGTGAGCATTTTATTAAACATCCTCTATTCACATTTTATTCTGTATTGTGCTTCATGGCTAATACAAAAACAAGGCTTTTTGAAAACTGAATTAACTTCTTGATCTCTCACGTTTAAATAGAAGCCCCTTCCATCATGAAGTGCAGCTCAGAGTGTGTCAAACACGCTGAGAAAAAATTAAGAAGATAACTAATATTAGTTGTCTGATCACCTATCTTACAGGTTAAGGCACCCACCTAAACCCAAGCAAAGATCTGACGCCCGGAAAAACCTAAAGGAACAGTTCAACCAAAAAGTAAAACTCAGTCATCATCTCCTCCCTCCATGCTGATGGAAAGTCAGGTGAAGGTTCGTAGTCCACAAAACATTTCTGGAGCTTCACAGGAAAACAGTGTTGCAGTGTTCTCCTAAACAGCTGAAGTAACTGGGGACTTTTTAAAACCGAGGAAACGTCAGATGTCTTCACACAGCTCGACTGATCAAACTGATCTGTAGTTTTTAAAGTTGATATCTTCACTTTAGCTGTTAAGCTAACAGCGTTAGCATGCACCTCGTCTGAAGTGGGTGCACGCACTTGACAGCAGTTCAGTTGTTAAGGAGAACACTACAACGCTGTTTTACTGTGAAGCTCCAGAAATGTTTTCTTCACCTGGCTTTCCTCAGCATGGAGGCACGAGATGATGATTGGATTTTACTTTTTGGGTGAACTGTTCCTTTAAACCCAGGCACAAATTTGAGGGCCAGAATAAATGAAGACAGGAGTCAACAACAGAATCTGTAAAGCTACAGTCAGTCAGCCTGGATGTGACAGGTCCATGTAGAGCATCCAGTCAATCCTGTGTTTGTTTCGCTGTATGACTCTCTGTCCGGGCGAGCGGCCATGCTTTTGGCTGGTCACGTGCGCTCGTGCGGCTCAACTGACATAATGAACTCTGGGCTGGAGCTCAGCCAGCAATGAGGCCATGGAGCTGTGTGCGTCGCTCTCATTCATTCTGTGTGGACGGCCTCCTCCCTCTCTTTCTAACTGTTCCCTCCATCACCCTTTCATTTACACTGTTCTCGCCTCCTCCCTCCCCCACTCTTCATCTCCTCTCACTTTCTCTCCCCTCCAGCATCAAATAAAACTTTGGCCCCTTTGCCTCCCTTCCACTCCAATACC
>OMLP01033986.1:0-11352 GCA_900302685.1 Spondyliosoma cantharus
TCGCCCCTTTGATCATCAGACAACGAGGGAGGACTGCCCAGTTTTAGAGCCGACCGCAGATTGTGCCACCTACACGAGTAGCCCAACGCTCGATCTCGAAAAGGGTCGGCTACGCGAACTGAATAAGTGATCATGCCTTTTTTTTTTTGAAAGTAGCCATTTTCTTTAGCTAATATCGTTTTGTTTTTTTTTAAATTTATTTTAAAAAAAAGTGGTTTATTGAGAAGTTGTAACGATGACAGGAATTACCATAGTGGCCATCCCAAACCACAAGCTCTCAAGAATTGCACTGGAGGGGGGGGGGAGTCTCTGGCTCTGTGTGCCAGACGAGAGAGATTTATGTGACGTTTTTGTTGTGACGGAAAATTAAGAATTCTCTTCATATGAATGAACATATTTTGCAAAGTGAAGATAACTGGAAAGCAGGGTGTCGATGTGTGTTGTGCAGGCAGGCAGGCAGGCAGACAGGCAATGTGTCCCTCAGTGTGTCCACTAACAGTATTTCGTGGTTGGGTCTCGGGTAATGACGCTGCACGTCCGGAAAAATGTTCAATCGTCTGTCCAAACTGTCTACGCTGTCCTTCCAGTGTTTGTCTGCAACATATCGCAGAGCTACATGTCCTTTTTACCTCAGATCGGGCTGGATATCACTGGTTGTCTCCTTTTTCTTTTTTAACTTAAGGTCATCAGAAACGATTCTGATCCAAAAAGCTAACAAAAAGAACCTCATGAGATTTAGAGAGTATGCTGTATTGGCATTTGTTTGACGATGCAAGTATTTAGTTCGAAATTGAAGTATTTCACAAAAGATCTTAATTTGGTATAAAACAAGACATTTGATTTTGGTTGGATTTGGGATTTGGGGATTTGAAAATATTTTTTTAAAGCTGCATTCGATAAGAAAAAATACCTCCAGTGATAGCCAGCCCTGCCTCCTTACACTCCCAGCAACATTTTGCCAAAATGAGCAGTAATCCTTTATGAAGCTGCAGGTGAAGGGTCGGTCTGAGCGCAAACAGACAGAAGGTACCAAGTGATCCTCGCTGCAGACGTGCAGCAGCTTCTGGTCGAGCCTCTGCTTCATGTGCAAACACAGGTACTTGGCTTTATCATGCTCATTAAGGTCTGCAGCGTGATCGTCTGACTGCAGTATCTCTGAGGCTGGACTGGAGTCATAGTCATTGGCAGACCTGGGTCAAATGATATTTGATTTAGTAGATTAGATTTAACCCTAACCCACTAACTTATTCTTTATTCCTGCAGGACTTCTATTGGGGCCTTTTTTTTTGAAGCAAACTCACCCCAACCAGATGTAAATAGTCCCTTAGGGATCTGGTGATCAGGACTACATAATCTCTTAGCAGAGCTTCTGCAGGTTTTCTTCCACTAATTGGTTTGTTGCTGACCACTTTAGTGGCAGATGTACAGGCTTTGCCGCAAAAATAATTTAGCTTCAAATACTATTTGACCCAGCAGGTCGACTCAGGACGTGCTTTCTTTTCCTTTTCCCTCTCGTGACAGACTCTTTAACTACTACGACTTCTGTATTGTCTCATCACAGCCACAGAGGTACTGCACTGTTGGCACTCCACGCAGCCTCCACAGCGACATTTTGGACCGTGCTTTCTCGTTTGTCTTGTTTTGACTCGTCCGTTTTTGTTTAATTTTTTCTTCCCTGTGTTGCATAAAGATTGTGAACGCACAGAGCGGCAGTCGAGTTTGACTCTGATTGTGTTTGAAATAAAGATCCCCTATTGTCGGTGGCAGGGCCTAATGTGAATAGGAAATGGAAGGTGTGGAAAGAGATTTCCCTCAGACTGCGATGGTCTAACAGTAGTTATTGTAATGATGCATTTGCTTTGATTTTTCTTTTTCCCACTACATTGGAAAAAAATGATAAACATTTTGTCATTAAAGATTACCTGAATGAAGCTATTCACTGAGTGTGCCTTTTTCAGTGTTGAGTTCTTGTATTTCATACCTGTATCCCAGAGGAAACCCTCAGTCTTTTAATTACTATACTTCAATCTTAATATGGTTTGTAAGAAAAGGTGTCAGAGAAATAAGTTGTCTAATTTGGTTAATTGCGGCACTGACATGTAGTGTAATGACCTTTATAATTGAAATTAATTTCCGTTTTTGTTGATTCTTGAACACATAATCCTTCAACCATTAAACTACTAGTAACCCAGTTACTCGATGGGCGAGTCAACCATTAAAGTAATTGATTATTTTCATTGTTATAATTCCATCATACATTTAAAATGAACCATTTTGTCTAAAAAAATTAATAATGAAGTTATAAATCATACAGACGATCAGGCCAGCAGGCCAGAGATATCTACCATATTCAATGTACTGTAATATGAAACCAATAAACCCAAGCAAATCTCAAAATGACCTCATCGACATTGTCCTAAAATGTCCTAAAGTCCTAAAATGGAAGTTTAAACATGTACAATTGCACAATTGTACAATCAGCAAACTCCATCTGCTTCAAGAAGAGTTGAAGTAAAGCGGTACAAAACAAAAGCACGGCTCTCATTTTGTATTATCTTGTCATTTGCAAGTTGCTTCATCGCTTCACGATAAAGTGTTTCATGTTTTTCCGTTGACTTGGTTTCACGCCCTGTCAGCCTCAGCTGCCGTCACGGGTCACCACTGTTGTTTTAGGAGATGATTAGAGTCCGCAGCAGCAGAGGCTTTGTTTAGCTTCGTGGTGAGTTCACTCGCATAACTGAGACCTGAGGCATCGGGCTTCTCAGGAAGTCACAAGACGTTTCCCAACCCGCTGGAAATTCCTGTGAACTCTGCGCGACGGTTACAGTGTGGAGTTACTTGGATTGGTCAGGAGAGTAAAGCAGCTTTGGTGAGAAGTCTTCTGTGAAATCTATTTCTTAGGTGTTGGACCTAATAAATCCCACACAAGATGTTGATACCAACATATAAGTTTAAAAGACAACTAATTGCAATAATATGACAGGTCACCACCCACCAACAGCACTTGTAGCAACTGTAATCATAACCGTAACTAAACGTAGCGTTTTACCATTATTATTACTACCTGGTCTGGTAATGTGGTGTACTGCAGGTGTGTGTGTTCGGTTTGTCCAAACGGTTCTATCTTACCCCAGCAGAACCTGTTGCTTATGTTCTAACACGTTCTTTAAAGGGGAAAACTAGAATGTAATGTGAGTGTTATGTCGGTGTATCCCCGTCAGCTGTGACAAGTTGTTTTCATAAAGTATTATAATGGCTATCGTGTCGCCCTGTTGTGCTACACTACCTGTCGCACCAAGGTTCATCCCATTAGTTCACAATAGTATGAAAGTAGTTTTCCATGTTGATTCAGAGGCTACATGATTTCATTCAATTCACATCAAATGATTAATTCACAGGGCCAAGGAGCAGCACTTGTCGGGTTTGAGACGGTTTGCTGTCCCTTGTTTAACCCTCAGTTGACGTGAGGAACCTGTTTATAGCCGCTCCTGTGAAATAGCTCCGACATTTCTAGGAGTGTCACGTTGTTCTTCACCGTACCCTCATCAAACAAACCTTTGACCCCGTCTGACCTGGATGTTTTAGCTGCCTGACACCCGAGCAGGGGGGACCTTCAGGAGGACGCCGTGTCTGCACTGATATGAACTTTCTGAAGCTGTTTGTGAGGCCCTTGAAGAACACAGTGTGCACAGCTCTGCCCCTGCGTGCTCCCTCTCACAGACGACAGCGGTAAATCTGCTGCAGGGAGCTGACTGGGGAAGCACTGCTCTCCAGTGGCAGGCACACTGCAGTGCTGACAGTCACCGGTGCCTCCTGATATATTCTATGTTTCCCCACAATAACCATGGACTCTCACTCGCAATCAAGCCATATTTTTCTTCAGCTAAGCTTCAAGATGTCAGTGTCGTGCATTGGCATTAAAAAAATGAAGCCATGTAAGAAAACGTCTTCTTCACGCCCTCTGTCTTGTTGTGACACTGCAATTGAATCAGGATTAGCGTGCTAAGACTTCACTCCAGGCTTTTAAGATATCTAATATAATATTAAAATGCAATAACACACACTATTGACCCTTCCTTCCTCTAGGAAACTGACTTCCGTGCAGCCATATGAAGAACATGTACTCAACAACGGTACTTCACCGTTTTGTGCTGCCTTGTGAAGCTTAAAATGTAATTCTTGATTCTTCTTCACGCCGGGGCTTCACCTCTCATTTATTATTAAAGCTACCCTACATACAACATCGCTCTGCTGTCTTTGCCTCTCCACCACCCTACCTTCACCAGGCTTTTGACCCCATGTGGAAGCATTCCTCTCGAAATGAACAGTGTTCATTCACAACCAGAATGGCACTCAGTAGAGAGGCCCACCCCCCTTTAATTCAATTAAGCCTAATCTGATATCCTGTTTGTCACCGTATGGCAGCCGAAAAAGGACAACCCGCGATGAACAACCGCTTACAACCGCGAGGTCCAGATTTTCCTTAGTACTGGTACTCACTCATAGACACTGGCCAACTTCTGCAAATACATGAAAACTAGTCCTGACCCTGAACCGAGTCCAGCTGCCTAAGCACTCGACCTGTTGACTGAGAACCTGCATCAACGTTGAGATCCACGCGTTATTCCCTGTGAAATTAACAAAAAGATGTCAAAAAAACAAAGATTGTTTACAGTTTAAGTTCATGGCAACAGTAGTTTGCTAGCTAATGTTAGCGGGGCCCCCTCTCATGAGCTGAGAGCGGGGTTGTCATGGTCCATCATGAAAAGCACAGATTTTTAAATCGTAAATATGAACCGTGATTGATAGGTGGCCTGGATGAGTCTGTGAGCAGTTCAGAAGGTTTAAGACTGAATCTGTAAACTCACATTACCAGATAATCTGTGCCAAAGAGCATTTTAAGAATGGGCCCTGCACCTGTAGAGAAATTAAGGAATTTGTAATAAAGAGGTTTCTAGAAAAAGTCAAAACCCCACTTCACGTTCATTTGACTGACGACTGTATGTGCCAAATTTACATTTCAGTTAACCTTATTAATACAACAGATATCATTTTCAGACGTTCACATGATCTGAGAAAAGAAAAAGCCTTGAATAATGTCAGTGATGTCACCGTGCTCAGTTTTAATCAGGTAAACAATAACTCATCTGACAGTGAGCCCCTCCTGAGCCCTGCTTCCTCTTCAACAATGCCTCCTCCGCTCCTCCTCCGGCTTCCCTATATGGAACCTCAGGACACCTGTTCCTGGCCAATCCAGGCGCAGTGAGACACGTAGCTCCTCCCACTGCAGCTGATGGTGTTACCATGGGTTACAGGGTGGTGGCCAGCTCCCTGTCTCCATCCCTCCGGTGAGGAGAATTTCCTCCTCATCTCCTCAGGATTCAGTAGCACCAGCGCTGCAGCGGCTCCCACTGCCAGATAGAGACACACTGTGTGATCAGGCAGACATCAGAGTCCTGACAGTCCATCGATAATTAGTAATAATTCAGTGTACTCAGAGTGGTCGTGAGCCAGATCTGCTCTGAGGATGCTCTGTCTGCAAATCCAGACAGCTGTGTGTTGTAGATGTGAAACAGCTGCTGCGTTCATGCTTTATTTATGAAGTATAAACAACTGATCAAACAGCTCATACACGCTGCAGACACATGCAGTCATGAAATACAGCAGAAGCTATGTCTAGTCGTTCATATTGATTTAGAAAACAGTCAGAGACATGCAGAGTTTCACACAAATGTCTTGTTCTGTTAGTTAGTTTTTCCTCCTGCTTGTTTTCTCTCTTCACTCACTCCCACTTGTCTTAAAAGATGTGGGCTAAACTGAACTTTCACCCCTTATTGCAGTTAAACATCTTAAAGTTGTCAGTTCACATTCAATTGTATTTTTGTTTTTAATGAAAGAAAGAAAGAAAAAAAAAGTTTTTTGTTGTTGCAGCGAGGCTTTTGAACTGTTTAATGTGCTACAACAAGTTAGCTTATTAGCTAACTAGCAGAGTTTTCCTCTGGTGAACTTTGGTTTGGCCTGTTTTACAAGCCAAAGTGCATCACAACACATTTGACCATGCTTGTAGATAAGAAGGAGACATGACCTTTAACGTGGCCTTTAAAAACGGAGGCATTTTGTTCTGTGTCTGGACATCAGCCTCAGTCAGCCGGGGACATGGCGGCTTTGCTGACCCTAACCCTTCTTTACACAAACTGACATAAGTTGACTGGCTATATGCAAAGAAGTTGCATAAAGAGGAAGAGAAAAAAGCTAAGTAGCAACATTTAGACTGGGTAGGCTAACAGACAGACAGCAGTCATGAGACAAAGAAAAAGAAAAATTGTTAGCAGTGGAAACAAAGCCCTCAGTTTTCAAGTTAGCTTCAGTGTAGCTGACAACACTTAGCCATTTGGTAACGTTGTCGCTCGTTGTGTGAACATAAACACATGTTAGCATCTCTATGAGGTAGACCTAGGCTTACTCACAGAGCGGTACTTTAAGCTAAAGGCTAATATCCGCATGCTAGCATCCTTTGCACCGCTACAATGACAATGCTAATGCTAACGAATGATAGATGTTTAGTAATGCTGACCATGTTCACTCTCTTAGTTTAGTGTTTTAAGTATTCTAAATTAGCATTAACTCAAAGTACAGCTGAGGCAAGTAGTATTAGGTAAAGAACAACTTAAAGCTTTAGCCTGACGACGGGGTTAGAGGCTAAGTTTACTGATCGTCACAGTCAGTCAGGTTCATCCCCGTGGGACTGTGAATGTATGCATGGAATTTGATGGCAATCGATGAAACATGCCTTGTTGTTGAGATATTTCCGCCCGGACCAAAGTGGTAGATCAGCAGGGTGACATGATGTATGAGTATGTTGTGAGTTCAGCACATAAATCAGGATTATCCACCGTGCAAAGTGAGCAGCTGTTCCAGGGCCTCAGACAACCAGGGACCCCCGAGAACCCCCCCTCTCTGTGTGTGCCATTTGGTTTGTGAAAGTTTCCTTTATTTTCTTTTTTAATTGAACTTTTATTTAACCAAGTCAGCGGTTTCATTGAGGTTGGAAACGTCTTCTGCAGAGAGACCTGACCAAGATAACAACAATTAAAGTTGCACAGAATTCAGTGGGGACCCACAGCTCACTATTGCCCCAGGGCCCCTATGTGGGCTAATCAAGGCGCTGTTGTTGAGTAAAATGAGGTGCGCCAGGGAGAGAATAAAACTGAGGTGAACACTGCTTCTATTGTGTTTGAATCGTTTCTTATCAAAACATAATTAAAGATGCATTCTATGTAATTTCAACTGTTGTTTCAATCTGTTTTCTGCAAAAAAACGCAAATATTAAATTGACATCATTCAGGTCGACAACCTGTTGTAAACTGCACACAACTGACAATCTAAGCCTATCAACAGTTCCAGTATGTTTCCAATAGGAGCAGCAGATGAGAGAGTCGGCTCATACTGCTGATCTCACTACTTGTCCTACATCTGTTCCTGGATGCCAGGACCGTGCCCTTCCTGTCCAGAGACCATACTCTCCCTCCGCCTCCTCCAACTGTTTATCAGGCACGCTGCCAACTTTCCCCTCTAATGATCTAACACCGCCCCCCGTCTCTGCTCTCAGCAGGGGGACGCTTGTTTTGTATTGTGGAACTACAATTCAGCGAGAAGGGAGGGTGGTGTCCGTGCACCGTCTCAGCCTTTTGGGCGTGGCTGCACCGTCGACATGTTGGGCTTTCAGGTCTACCTCTGACATTCAGACAGCAGACTTTGTGATCCTCTCCTGCAGAGATGACCACCCACACACACATACACTCACACACACACACACACACACACACACTCACACACACACACACACAGCGGCCCTCTCAGGCCTTTGGGAGAGGAAATAGTAGCAGCAAATGGTTTTGCTGCCCACCACGTTGTTATGGAAACTGAGCCGACACAGACTCTGTGCTAAATGTTTTCCGTGGCCACTCAGGCAGCCGAGGTTTTTGTCTGTTACAATGTGAGTCAAGAATTAAGTGTGTGTGTTAGCGTTAGCTGCCCGCTCCTATTGATCACCATGCAGCACTGATTTATTTATACCTCGCAGCCATCTATTCTCTGTGAGGCTTGGCTAACAATGGAAAATATCTATTACAGACCATAATTAATGCAGATACAAATCCCTTACAAGGGCAATCTGACTTATTACGTCAGTTGTGATTCTTCATTAAGTTTTTCCATGACTTATATAACACATACCTGTTACGCAATTCCTGTTATGATAATGTTATGCACAGTTTAATATGTAAGAATCTTTATTTAAAACATTCATAATTGAACCGAAATGATCAACAAAGTGTAAAGAAACACCAGTTTTGATGACAAAGAAGTGCTTGTGTTGTGTTGCAGAGATTTCTATTAAAGTTAGCATGCTAACCAGCTAGCCACTTTGCACCTTAAAAGGGGATTGTCTGATGGTAAACTCCACCAACACTCCCCCCTGATGGTCTGAGCTCCCAGTCTGGGCAAAGTCAGCTAATACACCCTCTAGCTGCACAGTTAACTGAGCTAACTAGCTAATGGCAGTGACAGTGAACAGCAGTTAGTGGTTGCTTTAGTGATATGCTACCCCCTCTTTCTCTGACAGCTGGCCAATTCTTACATATCACACTTTTAATGCAAGTCCTATCACATCTTGATGACCTCATCACACTTGATTTGTGCTTTTGGTTTGCGGTGCGTGATGATATTCACAACCAGTTTTTTTACTTTTATGATATTTTTTAATTAAAGCTGCTAAATGGCATATTCATTTTGTGTTGATTATGGCGGCCCCTGTGGACAAAAGCGGAATGAGCACCACAGCCTTGTTAAAGATGTTGATCCGAATAACTATTATAACTATATAGAAATAGTCAAATACAGATTGTCTTGTTTGCTAATGTAGGTAATATGGAGGCATCAGTATAAAACTGAGACTGTTTCAGCTAGTTAAAACTCCTTGTAGTAGCTTTAAATAAAAGTTATGTGTATGTATATATCTATACAAATATATAACTCTAAAGTGCTGAAAAGGATATTTCTATATCAGATTAATTTCATGACATGTTTTATAGTAAATCATACATTTTCTGATCCAACAGCGGAACGTTGATGATCTGCCAACAATGTGTGCTTGATTATAACTAGACAGGTCGTTAAAAACAATAATCTAAGAGGTGTTACAGTGGCACTATGAATTAAAAGCCTTAAGAATTCTGCCAGGGTTGTAGTTTCTGGTATACTTTTAACGTTTTTGATATTTTGGACTAATGACCGACATGTTACACCCCTCATGAAGCATCTTATTGTTTGTCACGAAACCATTTTTTCTGTAATGAGCTTGTGCCAGTCCAGCAAACCACATCTGTATGTCAGTAATTATGTCTTTTAATTTCTTGGATGCAACAACAACTGATTGCAAAATGAATGCCGCAAACCTCAAGTTCAGTAAGTGTTCAGTAGCTTGCCACTCTTTTTGCTGACATATTGATGTGGGGATGTTTTTCTAGTGGTTAAAGGTCAGTGGAAATCACATTATGGACACAAGAAGTGCAAGAAAACTCATTTGCTAAACTGTAACTGCAGTCTGGTAGACACTGGAGATGTACAGACAGTACATTTATCTGCTTTACCACCGCAGAGTGAAATGCATCGAATTCATTTTTACAGTCAAATTCAAAGTGGCTTTACTGGCAGGGAAAACAGATGTTTACTTTGTAAAACCAAGTGTGACATTTAAAAAGAATACCACAAACAACAACAAATATAGAATAGGAATATATGTGGATAGATAAACTTGAAATAAACTAGAAATGCAGACCTGCAGAGATTTATAACCACAGTGTTAAAACACGGGTCTAAGCTGAAGTTTTGCAGTGCAGCATTCTGCAGGTGTAACAATCAATATCGTTATCTATATATAGCAAATAGTTGTTTGCTGTCATGATAATGTTCAAAACTTCATATAGAAAGTTTAGGGAAGGTTATAGGCATAATATTTGATATGCTAGAAACCACTGGAAGCTTCATTTAAAGAGGCACCTGAGCTATAAAGTCGCTAAAAGTTACAATTTAAATAAAGGAACATTCAAAATGAAACCAGCAAAAGATATCAAGCCCCAGCTTTAAAGCACTACATTTCCCACAATGCAACACGCAGCATCATTTAATTAGACCTTCTCTGCCTGGTGTGTTTGTCTTTCAAACTCATGTCTCCAGTGTCAAATGAGGACTTTAAGTGTTTTAATCTCCGAGCTCAAACCCAGATAACCCTGATGACATCATCAGCTCTCTCTGAGCTCTGCTGTCTGTCAGTATGTCCTGATTCAGCATCTTCTCTGCTCTTATTCTGTTACCATGTGCGCTCTGTGGCTGCTGATGATCAGTGTGCCATCATCATGTCACACAGTCAACTGGACACTGTTACATGTTAACTTTGAACATAAATATATCTGCAACACCAGTTTAGAACAAGTGACCTCTTATGATGGGTTTGTAAGTGGTGTTGTTATATTTATGAAATCATTTCTAGTTTTCTAATTACTTTATAGATCTGTTATAAGCCATTAATAAGAACGACTTTAGGGTTGTCTTTTCCTGCAGGGCAGCTGCAGAACATCTGGACCGCCATCCCTTCATCAGCAGCTTATTCACAGGCAACACTATACATCAACCTACATTAATTAATGTTACATTTATAGTTGATTAAACTTTTATAGTTATTTCACTGTTAACAACCAATCAGATGCCTTATAACCTTTTCATTAAGGAATTGTACAGGCTCTTAAACATGAGCTGCTTTATAACGACCATCCAGATGATGTTTGTAGATGAACTACACAGTATTCATGAACCTTTTACAAACATTAGAAACATCAGTTTCAACTTTACAATCAACAATTGCTTAAAACATGTTTTATAAAACAATTTAAAGCACTCTGAGCTGCCATGTGTCTGAACAGTGCTTCACAAATAACCCTGCCTTGCCTGTAAGACACACAGCTGAGGCTTTATTTAAAACTCCACAGTCTCCATGTATGTTGAGGTATGTGCGTGTGTGTGTGTGTGTGTGTGTGTGTGGGAGCAGCAGGGCGTGGTGCTGAAGGGACAGCGCCCTTCATTGTTGGACTGGGTGTGACTCTGGGGGGGGAACTCTCCAGGGTGCTGATCGCCTTCTTGACCTCCAACTTTACACACAGAGCCTGTAGTGCACGCACGCACGCACGCACACACACACACACACACACACACACACACACACACACACACAGATTTTCACAACTTGAACTCGTGAGTTGGCTGAACATCAGAGAAAATGCTCCCTGTAAATAATAA
>OMLP01033988.1:12585-26686 GCA_900302685.1 Spondyliosoma cantharus
AGCGAGGAAAAGCTCCGCCGCTGACTGGAGACCAGAGAAGGGGAAATTAAACTGAAACCAGCACCCTCCCCTCTCCTCCCCCTCCTCCTCCCCGTGTTCAAGCTCGTTTCTGCAGCCGATCAGATACTCACAATCTTGGCATTAATAAGGTCCGGAGGGCGGTATCCGCTGCGCTTTCTGAGGCACATCCGTGTGGTTTTCTCTTCCTCTGCCGCTCCGCACCGGGGGGGGTGGCGGGTGGATTTATTTTTTATTTATTTTTCTAAATATCCTGCCGCCGCCGCTGTATCGGAAGAAGAAGAAGAAGAAGAAGAAGGAGTCCGCCTCCTCCCCCCTTCTGCTCGCTCTCCTCCTGCTCGGGTTTTTCCCAGAGAGAGAGAGAGAGGGAGTGATAGAGAGACACCCAGAGTGAGCGCGCGTGAGCGAGAGAGAGCGAGATCACCGCCCTGGTGGACAGGGGCGGCAGAGCGCATGCGCGGATTCACACGTCCATCCAAGCCCCTGAGTCCTCCACAATAAAACTTTACACAGCGCGTATACTGAAGTTTTATTCGCTGCACATGTCATTACAGCTCGTGAAAGATCGTATCATGTTATAATTTATGCACTGGATAACGACTTTAATGATACATCTATCTTTATATTACTTCCATGCACTTCTTTTATATCCTACACTTAAACTAATCATTTTGTCAGGACAGTTTTATTCACACATGCATGCATGTAGAGTGCAACATGTATAAAGTAATGCAACTTCACGCGTGCATTAAAAGGTATATATTTATAGTTTTATGCACCAAATGTTTTAGCAACTTTAATGTGATGCAGTTATTCATATATATGGAATAAAGTTTTAGCCGTTTTAATTTAATGCAACTACTCAAAATGAGTTTGGGATATTAGAATATGGGTGCATGGATATGCAATAACATTATATGTCAAAGAGTAAACAATCAAGTGAAATAATAAAATATCCCCAACTCATTTTGAGCAGTGTATATATTGTGTATAAACAGCATATTGCAAGAAACTTAAATAATAGAAATAGAAATTAAACACTACACCAGGGACGGTTACGATGAAATAATAATTTTGATTATTACTGATTTTTGTAGAGTGAATTCAAACCAGACAGCAGGTTATTTCTTCAATATTCTCAAATTTGTCAAATTCGCTAAAATAGATTGTACGGATGCAGAACAGTCAGAGGAAGTGACAAGCACAGAAGTCAAGTGACCACAAGTAAAAGTCTTGGTAGCAATATCCTGCTTTGCATACGCACCACAGATTGCATTAGATAGGCTACTTGTGGCCAAAGATTAAAATCTCTCAGCTTGCAACTTCTCCTCTGCTGATGGCGTTTATAGATGATGTCAGTTGAAACCATTTTTAAAAGTCTAGCTCGCACCCACAGCTGCACTTACAACATCACAACATTCCTTACAGGAGTCGGCAAAACTGGCTTCTAATGGAGGAGTGAAGACTATGACTGAAACATAACTCTGTGTTCATACAACCATATTTCCTGTCATATAGGAAATAATGTGGCTTGCAAGCACAACTAAATTCTTGCACATTAAAAGGACCATAATAAGTTCTGGTTCACATACACTTATTTCATTCCTGGGTATACAACTTATTTTCTTTCCATATTGGGTTAAAAACTGAATCCAAATGATGAGTTTTAACAGGAGACAGTTAAGGTTTTTGTGACTGCTTCAAATGATGTGAACATACCGGGAGCAACAGGAGGGGGCGCCATACACCAAGGAGAGGGAGAGAGAGAGAGCGAGAGGCGGGGAGGGACAGGGGGTGAGGGGGTCACAATCAAGCAAAACTAAAATCATCTAAACAATAAAATGCTTACCAACAGATTTTTTACAAATGACACTTGTAGTTGGTCCAGTAAATGAGATGTCCTGCTGTAACTCTGGTGTTGTATAATGACACTTCCTGGGTATAAGTACCTGATACTTATATCAAAGCACACAAAAGCAGTCATCGATAAAAGCTCGCCACGCATAAACACGAGATTTCATGTCCGACTGCTGGTGAAAATGTCGAAGTTGTCCAACAAAGCCAGACGTTTGTTTTTATTTGTATTATTTGGACATTAAAGTGCTTCCTGTCTCATTTCCAGTCATGTGTGAGTCCTGAAGACGCTAAATATGTCTTTGACATCCATAGTGTGTCTCGTAAGTTCACTGAATCGTGTGCCATTTGCTTGAACTTTGAAGTCCATCGCACATCACTGCCAGATGCTGTAATTTTCATTCAGATTTACAACCCTGGGGCGACAGGAACACTGTTCAGATGCTGCGACCTTTGACTTTTCACCTCCGGTGAGTCAGCTGCTTGTAACGTTGGTGATCGTGGTACTGAAGTCTAAAGAATGAACCCATTCTCACTCAGGCGCCCCCTGTTGGGACCTCGTCACTGACACACACTGGAGCTGGCTTTAGTCTCCACCGCTGTTTGTTATCAGAGGTTAACCTTTGATCGCTGATACGATTCTGAATCATATCTGGTGGCACAAATCCGCTCTGATACGTGAACGGGGTGTGAGGTCTTATCAAATGCATTTCCACTGCCTAAAGCATATCTGCTGCTTCGTGTGTAGGTGGCATAAAAACATTTAGGAAGGCCATGATGTACTGTAAAGCTCACTTATACTACAACACAGGGCTAGAGGACACTGCATTGTGGCACGTTTGACTAAACTGTGATCATTTCCTACATGTCAGTATGTCTACAATAGGTTCAAATGATGCCAAGAAGGCTGTAAAGTGTGGAAAACATGTCCTTGCCCTTCCCATGAAATATACTAAAACTGCCACTTGTTGATCGTTCAGTGCAGTGATATCTGTCACCACAGGGGGGCACTGAAGCTGCATATCAAGAAGCTGAGACACACTGTGTTTTGAGGATATGCAGATTGCAGATGACCTCGATGATATCGACCAACAGTTGCATTCGGGATGCATTTGCTCCCTTTGCTCCAAACATTTGATTTGTCCTCAAAGAACCTGGGCTGAGTGCAGCTTGTGATTTACTCTTTGATCCAGGTAAGATCGACCGAGTCTGTGATATTTTATCTCAACGCCACCGTGACTCACTTTCACATTACTAAGTATTAGTGCCTGAGCGCTGCCTACACAACTATAAGCCTATAATGATTAGTTCCTGAGAAGGACTTAGAGCCAAATTACTTTGCCCGAGGATGGGACTAGGTATCTTTGAGGGAACGCTGAGCATTCCTCATTGAGTGTCATGTCAAGTTAATTTCCCTCCCTTCATCGCTGGTGTGTCTCGGAGGGCATCACGGAGAGAGCGCCTGCAGACATCTAGCAAGTCAACACAACAACACGATGCAGAGGATTGTACAAATGGAAGGGAGCCATGAACTGCCGCAGAAAATCTATTATGCAATGTTAAAAATAAAGCCGTGAGCGCAGCAATTAGCAGAAAGATTTCCAGCAGGAGAGCAGAGTATTCAGTAGGTGTTCAAAAAAAAATACATCGAAGCGAACATGAGCTTTTGGCAAACAACGGTGGGCGTGAAATTGCATGATTCACCTCCAGTTTCCACATTAGTTACCATGTAAACAAAATTGAATTAGTCTGTGTGAAATGACTAGATGTGTAAATGGATTTGCTTCAATAGACTGTCCTGTAATGAGTCAGGTGAAGCTGAGCAGTTGCACAGTTCAAATACACAGGAAAAAAAAAAAATGTTTTTTTTTTTCCAGCTTAAAACCTTTTTTGTTGGTTTTAATTATGGAGACGGGATATGACTCATTTCTAAATTTACACCACGTTTGTATTTTACTGATTATGTGATCAGAATCCTCCAAACTCTGCCGCGAGCTGCTGAATACAGACAAACTGAAACCACGATGTACAGAGAGACTGTCTTCTCTATTCTTTACCTGCAGGCCTGCAGACTTTTGTCGGCTTCAGGTTTGGTTGGATCAGGAAGGAAGTGAAACCTCCAGCCATGTCTGCAAAACAGGAAACACAAACACACACACACACACACACACACACACACACACACACACACACACACACACACACACACACTGCTTTTAATTTTTATCCCCACGTGCATTTATACTTCACTCACTAACAGAACGTTTCTGCACATTTGTTTTCCTGGAGTGTTCTCGATGACATTTTACCTTGATAATTGTGTTTCTCTGTTGTCCCTGTTGTGTTAAAAACATTTTTCTGTGGCACGACTTTGTGCTGCAATCAGCGAGTCCCCCGCTGAGTTTAGAGCTACAGCCACGTGCACACTCCTTAAGACAGACAGACAGACAGACAGTATTCAGTTCCTTAAAATCAACACTGTAAAATTCAAATTAGAATAGTTTGCAACTAAGGTTCGCCTGTAGAGGCGGGTCTCCGTGTTTGGTGTAATGACGTTTAATGTCCCTGACAACCTCTGTAGTCTCATTTAGCTACTTGTTAGCAGCCGCCTTTTTAAAGACACGTAAAGCTGTAAAATGTGACACAGTGAGATATTTACAGACGTCAGGCTCAACCGGACTTAGCAGCCTGAGAGTTAACAAGGCTGGACACCGGACTGGGACTGACCACGCTGAACACACTCGCCTCTAGTGTTACCAAACGGGTACTAAACTTCAGTGGACATATCTGCAAGACAAAACAGAGCCGTCTTTGACATAACGTCACACTGAATGTTCTCCACAATCTGCTGATAATGTTAGCTGATTTTTCTGAATGTTTTTAGACTAAAATTGCAGCCTTATCTTGCACATTGCTCTTTTAAAAATGGCAACTAAAAATGAGCTCTATGGGGAAAAGAGAAACAGCTTCCAGTGGTGAGAGTGAGGCTGCATGTTATCTGTACATCCCCCCCCCAGGCACATTTATGCAGAATTAGCACTACTTCCTTTCTCTGCCTGGTGACTTCATGCCTGTGAATCCAGCGCTTTCTTATTTTGTTGAAACTTTAACTCTACCCTCTTGGATGCATAGAGCTGCAGCAAACCCATTATGGACTTGGTACTATGGTAAAGAGGTGATTACAGTCTGCACAAAGAAAGCATTGACAGCTGCTGATTCTGAGGACAGAATAAACATCTCCCGTGTCTGAATACGAATAAATATCTACAATTAGATGAATCATATTCTGCTGAAAGCTTTAGATTAACTGGGAAAATGTAGCCCACATCATCGGTCAGCTGTTTATTCTAAACATTAACATGCACTCACAGTATGTGGTCACGTGCACGCTCTTACAGGGTGACATAACAAATACTGTACAGCCCTACTGTATTTAAACACAGAGTCAACTACAGTAGACAGAAGCACACACGCTCCCACATATGAATTATAAATGCAAGTTTATGTAAGTTATCTTTTGATCACGCAGATGAAAGAACTCAAGATAGGAACTCCCCTCTCAACTAAAACTCTTTGATTCTCAGTCTGAATTAATGTGAAGCCACAAAATGTACAGAGAGTGTCGGGTGCTATTAGGACAGGTTCGGTTTATTTCAGGGTAAAGTTGATACTGGCAGCTATTTTTAGATTTAGTCTACACAAAAATGCTTTAGAGGCACTTTGGTCATTTTCATCTTTTCGGTGAACAAATTCAAAATAGTTAACTAGTTAGTTTTATCTTTATTTTCTAAAAATGTCAGATAGTTATAGTCCACTGTTGTGTAGTGGTAGTAGTCTACCATTGAGATCATACACAAACATCTTTCTAATAAATTGCTGTTCAACTAAGAAAATCAACAGTTTGACCAGATAGTAAGTCTGTAATACCAGGATCAGAGCTGCCATTACGTTTTTCTGGTGAGGACAAGTGAAATATTATATACTATTGAATAATAATCGCAAGCTGGTGTCCACATATATAAATGAATAAACGTTATTTAGACTATTTTCCTCATGTTTCACTGCAGCAGGTGTTGAACCGACGTGTCCCAGCACGATAAGTTACATTATTCACGACACAGCTTCATGTTTCACTCACTACGGAAGAGGACTTTAAAGTCAGAACTCAAAAACATTTTCACGTGTGGCCCTAATCCTCTTCCGTAACTCACAGGCTTTGAAGCTAACTGACGCTAGCTAACACATTAACCCAGCTAACGTTAGCCTGAAGCCAGGCTCATTCATTCAACACTTTGACAACACACTGAAACTTAGTCCACGCTTCCATCCAGGCTGAGCCAGCGTGGTCTGCTAGCAATTTAAGCAAAGTTGACACAGCTAACTGCTCATTAACACTGACTCAACATTAATGAATATATATGTTTTGTTTACTTTAGCACCTAGCTAGCCACAGTTAAGTTAGCTAACTCACCGGGGGCGTCAACAGCGACTTCAGCTGCCGCTTCAGGTGGTTGATATTCTCCCCACGTCGTCTCTCAGTCCTCCTTTACTGAACCGTGTTGTCGTTTTTGCCGATTTAGAAATAAAGTGTGTCCAGAGATGTAACGTTATCCCCCTCTCCATATTGACAGCATCACCTGAGATTCTGTCAACCGGCATACGTCAGTCAATTGACGTAACCACGCCCCTTCCGGTTTCCCTCAAGAAACGGTATTTCGAAAACAGTTTGTACAGAAGTCAGTGAGGAAATATAAATATATATAGTTATTGTTTCAATTGTGCCATGAATTACACATATGATGTTTGTGAATTAAAAAGATAATTTTCAAGACAATAAAGTCCTAAAGATTGTTTATGATTTCCAAAGCCACGCCCCTTCCGGTTTACCCTGATGGGACCTTATTTTGGAAACAGTTTGAACAGGTCTTTAAGACAAACAGCGACTTTATTGGCTTGATAAATTATCATTCACGGCACAATTGAAATGAAAACAATATTTTTTGTTTCTCCCTGTTGATTGTTTATGATTTCCAAAGCCACGCCCCTTCCTGTGAAACCCATGGGACCTTATTTTGGGAAAAATAATTTTGTACATTTGAACTGTGTGGTGAATTTATTCACGCTTGTGAATTAAAAAGATCATTCTTGTCGTAAAGATAGTAAAATATCATCTAGTTTTGTGTGAAACCTACATCGTCAACAACACCAACATGGCCGCCGCCTCTGTAGCCTACTTATAGTTCTATATTTCAGTATAGTTTTGAGACAAACTGCGACTTTGTCTTTGTAATCAGCGAGGGGATCACAGGGTTCATGAAAAAAATCTGTCCCGTTTGGTTCGCTTGTCACATTTTGGGGCATGTGTGTATCGTTCGGTTCTGGACATGCACAACAGGAGCCTTGCAGCAGTAACCCAGTTTAGGTTTTTGGCTTGGTGCAGAGGTGGAGGAGCGGCGTGTCGAGTTCAGCAGGTCAGTTGTGGAAATGGCGAGCGGGAAAGACAAAGGAAGCCCGGAGTTAGAGTTCGGTCGGTCTGCTGTGTGGGAGCATTTTGGATAGTTGGGGTTAAGCCAGGTTGCTTTTTTAAAGACACAGATAAAGACTAAGTTCAAGTGTCAAAGACAACTGCAGAGAGGCAAGGACAGAATGCAAATACACAGATGCAAGTCATGAATAGAATTTAAAGTAAAGGTTGATACAAGGTGAGTCGTCAGCAGCGGCATCGGTTCATTTTCAGCCAGTGGACCTTTGCTGTATGTCTTTATCTCTCTCTCTCTTAACAGTCCAACTAGCTACCTTATCAAAAATACCCCAAATAATCTTAAAAAGTTTGATTTAATGATCTTGAAAGTGAAATATGTCAGATAGTCTCATTCCCAGGTCTTCGAATACGGACCAACCAACCCAAAACGCCAGTGTTTGACACCCCAGGAAAAGAAAACCATATGTCAGTAATTAATGACCCGAGAAGGAGACTCGACAGTCAAACATCTTTTTTCCAGAATCGTCTTTTGCACCTACCTGTGCTGTAAGTGTTGGCATTTGAGAAGACATAGGTCCACAGTCGATGTAGTGACGGATGGATGACTTACCAAATGTATTTACTTAAATCTTTATATTTACAGGATTCATAAAAGTTATTACAATGTGCACCAAAAGGTTTTAATTTTGACAGGGTTGAGAAAACAGTGTGTCTGTCCCGTTGGCTGCACGTCGTGCCATCAAAACATGATTCACCAGCGATGATCCGAGCATCTTTGGAGACACAGCAGGTGTTTGGGGCTGATGTGACTCGAGGATTGAAGGTGGAAAAACACACTCGGTCGATCCGGGATTAACATCACTGCTGACATTGAATGAAGCTACCTGACCTCCCCTGAAGACACCAGTCCTTGTCTGAATGGAGCTTATGATGTGGCAGATCACGGACGTCACTGCAGCTTCTTCAAAATGGACCCACTGACACACAATGTTAGTGTTGAGCTGGACGTAAACAACCCAGAATCCTTAGAATGATCGGAGCAAGCTGTAGTTTCTGTACATTATCCTCCTCTGGGGCCAGAAAGCATTTGAATGTCAGCTCCAAATTGGCTAAATGAAATTAGCATTCAGTTATTTTATGGTACTTCCTTATTAGGAGTACACTAAAATACTTTAATTAAAGGGCAGGAAAGAGACAACAACAGGAAGTGGAAAAGCCAAAACAAGGCACATGAGGGTATAACTACAAAATAAAACAGCTGAACCAAAAAGTCAAACCATGACAGCAGGCTGGTCACGAGGGGCCAGCTCTTCGGTCGGGCTGGAACTGAGCTGTCTGGATTCAGTAAGTGGAGGAGAGGATGGAGGACGAGAGCAAAGCCATCCTGAATAACCCTTCTCTCCCTCTACATGACGAGCCGGAGCAGATGGGCAGATCAATGAGCCACTTGATCGTCTCACTGAGGTGTAAACAGGAGCGCTTCATTTGTACATGCAGCCATCAGGCCACGTCCACTCACACCGCTCTGCCTCTCCACCGCCTCTCTGCAGGACCCGTTTGCAAACATCGCACGCTGTGTTTGTTATTAACTGTATATGACACCGTGGTCTGGATGAATACTCAAATCTGATTGGCTACAGGGCCGACAGTAGTTTGTTGAAATCTTCCTATTGGCTCGGGGACAATAACACGGCTGGCGAGCTTCAAACAGTGTTCTGAGAACAGCTCGTTTATTCACTGATGGAAAAAAATAGTATTTCAGAGTTTGCATTATAACCTCATTAATATTGTAAGTGTTAAAGTTCCGAGTTTGAACTTATTCTCAAAAACAACATAGTGTCTCTTTCGTCATACGGTGGGATTGTATTTACTCTGTGTCAGCTGAATGCAGTGTTCTCCAACTTCATGACGTTAGCTTTCTAGCTAATAGCTAAGAGCCAAAGGGTTTGATGAGCCCAGTAGAATCTAAAGGTTTGTCTGATTGGAGAACAATGCCTCCGTTGCATAAGATCCCTGTCTGTCCTCCTCACTCGCCTCATTAGAAGCTTATGTTATTGAAAGAAATACATAAAATGAATAGCAGGCGTGGCTTTAAATGCAGTAAATGGGTACTAATATTAAAAGGAAAGGGAAGCTTTTTACTAGAGATCTGCTCACACTGTGAAGTGAAAACCATGTTTGAAGCATCAGCCCTGCTTGTAGCTCGATGACCATGAATTAATAATGTGATGGCTTGATCTTGGAAGGATTTTAATATCCGAGGGGTTACACAACATTTCCTCACTCAAAAGACGAGGAGATCGTAGACCGTGAAATCCTTCAAATCTCACGTCTGAAGCGTTTAGCCGCTGTGCAAGACTGTAATGTTTATCTGGGCTTCATCTAATGGTTTTAAAAAGTCGGGCTTTATCTGACAGCTGGTGGTTATTAACCTGTTAGTTATGAAGCTCAGCATTTGCAGGATAGACGCATGAAGGAGGACATCTGTATCTGAGTCTGACCGCCTCCCTCCTCCTGTCTGTCACACCTGAACATGTATTACTTGGACAGCCACACTAATCAAAGTGCTATCAGGGTGACTCACTCTGACCGAATCTGTGTGTGTGTGTGTGTGTGTGTGCGCACGCTCGTCATCAGGCCTCAGCTCTAAATCGATGTTAGTCATTTGCGATCCTCCGTCCTCCATTATCTCCTCCAGTTTCTGTCTCAGGAGAGAGAGAGAGAGAGATAGAGAGAGTGGGAGAGAGTGGGGTTGTGTGAGGGTGAGACAAACGAAGGAGGAGTTCAAGAGAGAATAGAGACAGACAGAGAGAGTTAATCGCCGAGGCAAACTGGACTCAGATTGACAGACGGTGCAGACGGCCGCCAAAAGAGGAAGAGGAAGCAGTGCACTGAGGACATTTAGACAGAGTCTCAGACACAGATCAGACTCAAACTTAAAATAATTGGTAGGAATATGTAAGCTATGGCCTTCATTTTAGTTTAAAACATTCAATAATGAACCAACATTGTAAAATCAAGTCAAGTCAATTATATTTATAGAATAAAGATGTAAAAAGAAAACATCAGGAGGAGCCACAGAGGAGGACGGACAGACAGAACAGAACAACAAGATCACAGTTTATGAGAATATCAGATACATATTATATATAAAAAGTATGTGGGCGGGGGGGAAACAGCTAGCTAACCCTTTACCCAGTCCATCCGAGACAGGATGAGTCTTGAGGTTTCACTCTGTAGCAACCTCAACACACGGCTCCTCTAGTTTCATCTGTACGAGTTGCAAGTTCACCACGTTGCACCGACTCTCTTCGCTTTCAGGGTAATAAATAAATGAGCAAAATAAACCCGCAACATTTCAAAAAGGAACTGCTCTCACCCTGATTTTCCTCACTGAACAATAAAAAACACAATCATGCACCTCTCTTTTTTTATACCGACCTGAGAGAAGATTAATTGCCTCGTTAACTCGTGCAAAACTCAAATAAAACATTTTCAGCTCAGTTTCACGATGGCGGCGTGGGAGAGGACGCGTCTCTTCTAACATTCAATAGAGAATCTTTTAAAGACTCCCCGAACACCTCGGCCTCTGATACCTTATCAGTGATGTCTGTCAGAACGTGTTCATCATCATCCTGTAACACTGTCACTCCGTCTCAACCTCACACTCGGCCGGAGTCTCTCTCTTATTCACACTCGGCCTTATGACAATGATAATGATATGACATGACCACCCCCGTGTGTCTCTCTGTGCGTGTGTGTGTGTCTTCTTCTTGGTTATTAGTTGAGATGTTACGATTGATCCGGGGCAGAGGCGAAGGCGAAGGCTGAGACAGGAAGGTGAAACACATAAAGGCTGTAACGAGTCCAAGCAGGAGCGAGAGTGAGGGTGTCAACTCTGACACGGCGATGATTGGAGGGATAGCGCTGCCTTCAGTCGCCTCCTGTATCAAACTCTGCCGCCTGTCGTCCATCATCGCACCAGTCTGTCCTCGCTTTCTGAACCCTCTTATGTCTCCAGCCTTCTTTGTCTTGTTTCATGAATAAACATAAACATAAGAGAATGTAACAAACACTTAGGATCTCCAGGATCTCGTGACGACCCTGAATTCTCCTCGGCCTCGCCAATTTCGTCCAATCGCCGCAACTTTCCTGCAAGTTTCAGCGAACTCACTTCCTTGTTTCCGGATGTGAAGATTGCAAACGTGTGCTCGGTAAACGTCTCTCGCTTTTACCTCCAGTGCGAAAACAGTTTCCTGATGCTGTAGGCAAACTGTTTTTCGTCGCGGTGGAACGCGAAAGACAGTCGTCGCCTGGAAAAAGCTGCAGAATTGCCGAAACGTGCGGACAACAGGTGAGACGAATCACCGCGACAGAGGCTGTTTGGCAAGATGGCAGCTTCCATCGCAAGTCTTTAGAAAAGCTTCTGCAAAATCGGGTTTTCAGGTAGTATATTCACTACAAATACTGAACTGAAAACAACACAGACGACATGTTGAATGTTATGAAGGATATTAGATGTGTTTGGGAACTCTTACAGCACTTTTATTTGTTATTTCACTCTGTCACATTGTCTTCACATCGTCATGAAGAAGGTTACGGCTGCTTAAAGTCAGACGCTGACTCACCTCCTCAAAAATGTCGCTCTAACTTTGGAACTTGCACATTCATTCTTGCAGCGTGTTGCCATGGGATATACGTAGGGCGGCTGCTGCAGAATTATCCAGAACTAACACAATGCAAGCCTCGGTAACAATCCGTCAGACTTGTCACCTCTCCTGTCCTCTCGTCGCCTCGTATCCACCTCTAACCTCCCGGATCCTCCTCCTCCTCCTCCTCCTCCTCCTCTCTCCCTCCTTTGCAGTACTGCGCTACATAAAACATTAATGCTGTATCTTTACATAACAGAGAGCCTGTTAATTGTGCTGATTGATGGCTCTATCTGGAGCAGCAAACCAACAGGCGCAAAACGGCAAGAATATTTCACTTCTGGGTCGTTAACTGCAGACGGGCTTTTTTTTTTCCCTTCCTGATGAATGCTTCGCAGCGACGACCCATTTCTCAGCTGGAAACTGCTTCTGTTGTGCAAAAATAAAGGTCGGCACTTAAATACCATTTATTTCACTGTTAGAAGTAGAAGTTTAGTTTTAAGATTGTTCAGTCAGTTGAGCTTTGTGCAGTTAGTTCTGATTGCCTTTATTTATTTTCTGGCTCTATAATGACGCAAATTCACACATGGAGCTGTTTCTAAAGAAATCTTCAGTGTAGCTGCTAAGCTAAAAGCGTCAGCGGGCACCACGTCTGAAGCTCAACAGCGTAAAAAACATCTTTTTCCAATCACTTTGGCATCTCGGGACGTTTTTTTAAACGTTCCTCTCTCTCAGTTGTTTGGCAGAATTCTGCGGCGCTGTTTTGCTGTGAAGCTCCAGAAATGTTTTTTTTAGACTACAAAACTTCATCAGACTCTCCATCGCGCGAGAAGAAAATGACTGATTTTTTCATTTGTTGGGTGAAGTGATCCCTTCCACAAAACACCACACAGACGATAGCTGCACGGTAGCCAGCAGTGTGTGGACTGACGGTGTGTGTGTGTGTGTGTGTGTGTGTGACAGCTCAGAACACGACAGGAACTTCATTTCTTTCCCCTCGATCGAAATACATGAGGCAGATTCATGAAGCAGTTCTTTTGCTCAAGCTGAATCATTTCCACCTCCTGCAGGTCGCGACGCTAATTTGCAATTTAAAGCGCTGACATCTTTCTAATGACTTTAGTTGCAATCACACTTCCTGTCAGCACACAACTGAGGTTTTAGGTGATTTACAGTAATTCACACTCACTCACTAACTGATTGTGAGACTAGCACCCTGCGTGCTAGTGCTGAGTGAGTGTGAGTGTACTACACTGTACTAGTTTGGAGTTTGGAGTATCTTGCCGGGGAACTCCTCATGTAGACAGGAGGAGGTGCAGAAAACTGACATTTAGTTCAAAATGATCATCAGTCGGGTGAGAAATGTTCGGCTGCGGTCTATAAATGAGCTGACCATCCATCGTGCCTGTTTCCACTGCGTTATGTAAAACGGACACCTGAGCTGAACCGGACCGCGGCCGGGTCAAACCGCACAGAGCAGGTGAGCGAGACAGGAAGTCAGACAGCGGGACGCCATAGTGCATCAGGTTGTTTTTCAAAATAAAGCACCCCGTGCAGGCTTTGGGAGCTACGACACAACAAAGATGGAAATATTAGATAAAAAAACAAAATGATTAACTACGTAGCCGGCTCAACCGCAGCAGAAGCAAAAAAAGAGAAAAAACAAGGAATAATGGTGAAATAAAACGATAAATGAGCAAGTCAACGACATCAGACAGGAACACAACAAGGGAGGGCGACAGGAACATGAATATTTACCGTCACCATGCAGATTAATGATGTTAGACTGTGCAGCCGCAAGTTCCTCAGCTCACTTTCTGAGGTCCTAAAATGGAAAGCAGCATCTGGCTGTCCTTGGTACAAACGACCCAGACGCTAGCGTGCTGTGACGGCTAAACACTTCCCCCTTAATACAAAGTGACCGTGACATTGCACTGCAATAACATGTGTCCTCCTGCACATTAAACCATGGCACCAAGGACATGAGACCGTCAGCCATGTGTGTGTGTGTGTGTGTGTGTGTGTGCAAGAGGAGAAGAATGGCGGCAATTATATGGAGAGGGGTTGTTCTCGTCACCGGGGTCACGGCCATCGACCC
>OMLP01033989.1:0-15203 GCA_900302685.1 Spondyliosoma cantharus
TGGATTTGGGGTGAATTTTCTCCTCTGTTCCTACTGCAAAGCAGGAAGGTGAGAGTCCCAAACTACAGACCAAACATTCTACTTTAGTGCTGAATTTGAACTATATTTTATATACACATACATATGCTCTTTTTCATTTCAGAACTGTTTTTAATACATAAAAATCATTCTGAAATAAATGTGGATTATAGGCTGATTTTATTTTATAGGGGGCTGACAGACAGCTGCTGCTGATGCACTTGACATATCTGTTTGAACTACATGTTTATTTTATCATATTCTGCCTCATTGATCATTATGTGAGAAAATAATTTTATAATAATAATAAAAGAGCAAGAGAGACAGAGAATCCCCACAGACTCCCAGCAATGATGCTAACTGGCATGTCACTGAACACAATGCTGCTCACCTTCTTCACTGGGACAGGGAGGGTACACGTATGGGGAGACTGGTGTGCTGCTGACTCATCTGTTGTTAAGTCTGCTAAAAGGGGCAGGGACAATGATTTAATATGTCTATTTTATATATCTTGCTAAACGTTTCCCTGCACTGATTAAATGTTGATGAAATGTAGGCTAACACTAGTCTGTAGCTAGCTAGCTTATTTCACTATGGACATTAAGCCAACAGGTTAATACCACTCAGACTGAAGGCTACCCACCTTTCATGGTGAAAAACTGGGTTACAGATCGACACCCTTTCCCTCTCTCTCTTTACTTTCTTTCCTTTTTTGAAAACCAGATTTTGATTTAGGCAACATTGTGTTCACTGTAGTTCTGGCGTATCGACTGACTGCAACTAAACACGTCACTGATAATTGCGCTAAGGCAGGACCAAACCATTTCATGCAGATACATGGGGGTGGTCAGTCAATATGGACGTTTACTTTTTGGTCAATGGGGATATTTAACTTTCACTGCCACAAACAAGTAAAAACAAAGAGATCATTAATTTGATTATTATGTTATTATAATAGGGTGCCCCTGAGCACAGTATGCTGGGGGGGCACCAGTGCACTGAAAGTCTTGATATATTTATAGTGAAGAGAGGGCAATTTTCCTTTAGTCTGTCTGTCTGTTGGAGCATAAAGTACAGTATCACTGGTGCACAGTTAAGATTTTGGCTTGTTAGCAGAGCTACAGTATAGCTGATTGCGTGTACAGCAGATTTTGATATGTCTTGCATACAATGGGTTTTAAAGGTCAGGGAACAACATATTAATGCAATATGTAAGAATTGTCCACCTGTCGAATTCATACTCCAAACAAACAGGGAGCAGCATATCAATAGAGTAACAGCTAACTGCTGCTATCTGCAGTTACCGTTATCTGGCAAGCTCTGTTAGCCACGCTGCTAGCGGTCGCATCAGCTGACTATGCCCAGACTGAGCTCGGAGTACCAGGGGAAGTGTTGGTGTTGTTTACTATAGGATGATCATCTTACAAAATGGCAACTGGTTAGCATGCTAGCTTCAACAGATATCTTTGCAACACAAAACATAGACGTTTTGGACATAATGTCAAAATGTCTTTGCATTCTGCTGATCATTTTAGTACAATTATTAATGTTTTAAACACAAATTCTTATTGCACCTCTAAAAACAAAACAAACTAAAAAGCTATGGATACAGTGGTTAATGAAAAAAAATAAGACTTAGCTTTGTTTCTTCAATGTTAGTGTGGGTTAATCCTCAGAATAAACCACACACCATACTTTACATAAGAAACTAAAGAGAGGGTTGCTAACAGATACCTTCTGTCAACTTACTGCCATACCAAAATAAACACAACCATCAAGTCTTAGCCTGGCAGAAACATCCCATAATTTTGCTTTAGTCATTCTGGTCTAGATATGATTTGCGTAAACCTTTCAAAATTTCCAAGTGCATATCTGTTAACATTGCAAGGTAGATGCTTTTATTTCCGTACCTCTTGTTGAGTGCAGCTTTAGCAGCACAGCAAGTTGCCCGGCAATGTTTACTCTTTGCAAAATAGCAAACCTCATTGTGTCAGTGCTCCTGTGAACTCCATCCCCTGTTGTCAGCGTCACCCTGGATATGGTCACCTCTCTGAACCAACTAAAGCAGCCCGCCCACAAGATGCACGCTGTGAAGAGTCCTCGTGCACAACAGCAACACATCTCCCTGCCAGTGTGGGAATGAATAGCCTTGCAGAAAACTACATTTAACTATTACTTTCTCACCTTCAACAAGGCTGATTTTGGATAATGCGTAAGAGTCCCTTTACAGCCTGGCTGATCTGCCTTATCATAATGCCCAACTTGCTGGAGGAAAAGAGATAATACGCTCCTGTTGCCATGGATATTCTTTGACATCTCTGAGGCATCTCTTTAATCCTAGGATTTACAGATTGTGTTTGTCAAAGTTAGAGGTATTTTTATACATTCCTGATTCAGATAACACCCTGGCCATGGATTCTCAATGACCACAAGATCACTAGCCACCACTTTATCACCATTGATACCTGCTCTTTCTTTTCCAGCTCCACCTCTACAGGCTGGTCATCGTCAGCTTCCCTTTTGGGCCGCACGAATGCTGGCGGCGTGAGCTGGTGGCTCTTGTCAAGGTCTTCAGGCTCCACTCCTTTCCCGTCCCGCAACCTCGACCAAGCTTCCTGGTTGGCCTTGCACTCCTCCTTGGCTGATGCCGAGGCCTGCTGGGAGGTTGACGGACCTGCGCTACTGTCTGTATCTTCTTGCTCCGCCTCCTCAGTCTTCTTCTCGTCAGCATTGGCTGATGGTTTGGCAGGGCCCTCACTCTCATCTGCATCTGCTTCCGCCGGTTTGGTCGCGACCTGGCGGTCCTTAATGCCCGCCTGGAAGGCAGAGACGACAGCTGTGGCTTTCTGCACCTTCTCCACCTGCTGCTTCTTTGACATGAGCACTCCCATGGCTGCAGACAGATGGAGAAAGAAAGAAGCAGAGAACAGATACAGTTAGTAAGTATGTTATTCACAGTTTATTACAGCCTTGATTTACAACAGTATAGTTATTAGCCAAGATTAAAGCTGCAAATTGTAAGAATTGGCCACCTGTCAAATTCATATTCCTAACAAAGAGGGGGCAGCATATCACCAGAGTAACCGCTAACTGCTGCTAACTATAGTTGTCGTTAGCTAAATTAGCAGTACAGCTAGCTGTTGTATTTGCTGACTCTGCCAAGACTGGGAGCTCTGAGCAGGGCGGGAGGTTTGGTTTTATTTACTGTGACCGCTACTGTGGCTAGCTGGTTAGCATGCAAACGTCGACAGATATATCTGCAGCACAATACACAGACGTCTTAAACATAACGTCAAGACTGTCTATTTATTGTCACTCTGTTGATAATTATAGGGTTTTTATTTCATGTTTTAAACTTACATGTTGCACCTTGAAAGCCCCAACAAAACGATAGATATCCATGAACAAATAAGAAAAAATTAAGAATAAAAAGAAAAGAAAACATCTCTGAGTATCATTTATTGAGAGACAAGCACTCAAAATGTCAGCTAATGTGCTTCATCAGGACTTTGTGGGTGTGGTGTGATCAGATTTCATGGACAGCGCTGGTAACATAAGCAAACAAGTCCACTGTTGTTGTCAGACTGTGACTATCAAATATCACTAGAGTATGATTGGTGCCTGGTAGAACATGACATCACCATTTTCCAACTGAGCTACGCCCTCTTTGAACCACTGAGCAGAGAAAAACACAATAGCAGAAATCTCTCACTGACAAAATCAAAACTGATCTTCAGCAGATCAATTGTGTGTGTGTGGGAGTATATACCTCACAGCGCATAATTGATAAAACAGGTTTTCAGGACCTTTAACTAATATTGTATGTAGGATATCCAGGATGTACAGCTGGTGTCTACACACCTGGATGTCTTTTAGTAGTACCCCTTATCAAAAAGATACGTAATCACATCAGTCATTTGCAGAATGAGCAAAACTCTTTTGTTTAAACTATAAAAGAATACAAAGGATAACATGAGAAGGACAAGCCTGAGGTCAAACACAGAGATGAGATCATCAAAATATGTACGAAAACATTTACTGTCTTTGCACATCGTTATCTCACCGTTGCTCTGTGTCTTCTGTTTCTGTGCGCACACTGCACAGACCTTTCAAGTCTCCCAAATGTCCCTCTATCCGCAGCACCGTCCCTGAACGCCTCTCCTTAGTACTAATAAACCCTGCCCATCTGCTCCTGTGGCTGTTCATTCTGCATGACGACGTGGAGATTTTCCTTTTTCTTTGCAGTGAGCCGAGTGGCAACTACAGAGGCGCAGGCTAAGAAAGCAGGTCTCACAACTCGCAGCACACTGAAAAAAAGACGTATTGCTTGTCTTTATACACACCTGGTTGGAGATTTCAAATCCCAAATAATACCTTGCAGTGGTGGTCTATGTTGCCGTAGGCGATACGGCACACATCGATGCAGCAATCTTGACTTTTCTCTAACGCGTCAACTCATCACATGAATGATGCCATTCAAAACACCAGTATATAACTGCTAAGCAAACTGTGAGACATTAAGATCGATGAAGGTCGTGTATCATCACCGTCTTGACTTGTGGATAAATGGATAAAATTACTAACAAACATTTACGCCTGGTATTTGTTTGTGCTTGTACTTATGGACATGTGCCCCTAGTGTTCAACGCAAGGAAATGCACCTCATTGTCGCAACCATACAAGCTAAGTTTCTTCCTCTGTTTGTATGCGCATGGAGGAATTTTATCGAGACAACCACAGGAGTCATGATGCATGGTGACAAATAAATGAGGTGGTTGGCTTGCCAGCTGTGGAGCGAGGTTTAAAAATTGCGTTATAAGACGTATAAACCACTATGCATGCACTCTATATGTCAGCCCACCAGCTAGCATGCTACCAATGTTAGCTAAGCATGCCATTGAACGTTTCACTTTGTAAGAGGCGTATCCCATTCATGAGTCAGTTAGCCCATTCGTTTTAACACTTGCGCATACAGTAGGTCCACAGTCTGTGGCAAAAATAAAACATCCTCAAGAGATGCTCAAACTCATTACAACAGGGGGAAGAGTTTTCGTAAACACATCCAATGAGCCCGTAAAAGCTATGGCTTAGCAGCAGGTACTAATAGGGTTAAGCGGCTAACTTAACCATAGAAGTACCTGGCCATGCATATAGGTTTGCATTTGTCCAGGCTTTAAGATACATTATCTATCTATGAAATCTCCGCCTTCATCCTAATACAATGTGGATGAATGGAATTTTGTTTTGTGGTGCCTTCCAGAAACAATTCCCCAGTTACTGTGAAGAGTTTTCATTGGAACTACTTTCTACCGAGTCCCACTAAAAACTGTCGTCTGTCAAGCAGCAAAGAAGACTTCATTCCCTTCCATTTTATTGGGAAGCGTCCAACATTTCTATAAGCCCATGTTTGTCATTTTACACGCATGATTTTTTTTCCAGCTATGTAAATCCCACGAGGAGCTTTGTTTTTTTACTCTGAGTGAAGTGTTTCCCATCCATTATCCCGAGTACATTTCCCTAATTGCTCAGGGATTCATTATGGTGCGACCTTCCTCCAAAGGTCACCCTGTTCAACCTGCAGGCAGGCAACAAACATCACCTGCTTCTCCGCCTTCATTAACCTCCGTAATTGAGTCAGGAGGCCAGATTTTATGCCAAGTATAGAGAATCCCATGAGAGCCAACCTCATGTGCGTGTGAAACACGCACCTTCTTTTTAATCCCATAGTAAAATAACTTATACAGATCATCAATCACCACAACTTGCCGAGTGCAGCCAGCCGCCGACATCTGACATCAACTCTCTTCAATTCCGACTGCTCCCCACACGATGTGACTCGAGATAAGATAAGGTGAGATCAACTTTATTGATCCCCGAGGAGAAAATTAACTTTGCTCTCCCTGCAGGTTTTAAATTAGTTTTTTTGCTGGTTATCAAAGCAAACACCTTCAGACTGCAGAGTGTTTGAAACACTGAGACAATTTGATTTTGTCAGTGTTACTTTTGTCATTATTGTTTTACTGTGCCAATAAAACATGATGTATTGTAACAAGTGTATTGATTCACACTGAAATGGATATAAAAAGCTATAACATTTTGACTGAGAGGATGTTTTGGGAAAACTACGACACTCTTTTCCTCTGACATGCTGGAGTCAGCAAAAACTGCCGAATCCTGCGCTTGTAAGGAACTTACAACTAAAGATTTACGGAAGAGGATTAGAGCCACTGTGAAAAAAAGTGTTTGAGTTCGGACTTTTTTTTCCCCACAATTCAGACTTTTTTTTGTCATAATTTTGACTTTTTTCTCAGAATTCTAGTCAGTACTCATTTTTTTTTTATTTTTTTTTTTATGGTCCTAATCCACTTCCGTACTAAACACATTAAGTGAAATCATATGCTGTAAGATGTGGCAGCTAACCTAACGCAAAGTAGGTTAGAAAAACAAAAACAAAAAGACGAATGCACAAACTGACTTAGTTGTCATTTTCCACCCAATTGAGATGCAAATCTGAATGCCATTATTGCAAACAGGCGGCTGTCATGGACTCAAGTTGATTACACGGTACTTTATGGGACATGTGTCTTTCCTCTCAAATGCAATCCCATCCATCCACGCTCCACATAAGTGCTCTTGTGAAATTCAATCGCATTTATCTGAAGTGAAATGGGAGTCATTCCCCTCTCTCCCTTCCTCCCTGGCTAAGGCTCTAATAGCCTGCCCTGCCTTCAGTTCTCAGGCTGGACTCATCCCTCATAGACTGGGAGAGAAACAACACTCATTTGTACCACACAGGTTTCAACAACGGCGCTACTGTCTCTGGTTTCAGACATTTAAACAATCCCAAAAAAAGTTCAGGGAGATACAAACCACAGTTAATAAGGATCTAAATTGAAAGCCACTTCTCTTCTTTGTTCTTGTTTCCTTTCATTTGGAAAAACTAGATGCAAAGTGATACTTTATTGATTTCTGCACTGAACAAGCATTTCGTCTGGAGTCTCTCTAAAGGGAGGTCAAAGGTCGAGTAAGCTGAAGCATAGCACTCCTGCAGTGTTATCAACCCTCTCCCATCTGACTAGTTTTAACCGTGTTTTCGGGGCGTGTTGCATGTCCACAGTTGACAACAAAATGACAACATGGAGCACACTCTAAATGGTAACATGCTTGCTGAAAATCACTCGAGTGCATTGTCGATGAACTGCATTGTTCCACAGCACAGAATGGGAATGAAACGGGCACTCCGAATTAAACGAAAAGTGAAAAATGTAGCATCGTGATGGTGAAATGCCCTCGGTTGGAGGTCGGAAAACAGAAAAAAAATATACTGAAAAAAAATGCTATTATAAGATCCCTGAATATCTGCCAAGCCGTGCTTGGTGGAAAAAAAAACTTAGACACACAGATTGCCTTTCTCAAGGACGACCACTTCATTTAAAAAGGTCAGCCTCCCCGGTAAGGACGCCCCCCCGCAGTCTAATAAATGACAGCAACACGGTGAGAATACAGTGATTAAAAATACTCATAAGCACGCCTGTGGAAGACCAACTGAGACTGTTATCCTAACTGCAGGAAAGACAATCAGCTCAGTGGGTTTAGCGCAGATTAGGCTGAAAGGGGTTCGGTCCCATTCTTTTAATGCAAGAGTAGTTTGGATTAGTTTTGCGTATGAAAGGGAAAGGAGCGGATCATCGCAGGAACTGACAACGGGAACAGAGTCCAAGTCCGTTTACCTGACATAGTATCTCCTCATGGAAAGTATATCTTTCCAAACATTCGGATTAAACATTAATCTGCCAAACGCACACCGCACAGCTGAGTTTTTATTTGGCAGTGTCGCCCGTTTGAGACAGACTGGGGAGGATTAGGTGCAACAAATGTCCCGGGCTGGAATTTTACTGCCAACATTACAATAATTATGGTATGTACTGTATCGTACAGCGACTACAACACAGGTCAGAACATGACTTCATTCATTCATTTAGTC
Organism: Spondyliosoma cantharus; assembly: GCA_900302685.1. Taxonomy (NCBI): domain Eukaryota; kingdom Metazoa; phylum Chordata; class Actinopteri; order Spariformes; family Sparidae; genus Spondyliosoma; species Spondyliosoma cantharus. The sequence continues at coordinate 8,003 of OMLP01033989.1, forward strand.
TGTAATGGAGACGTGAAAGCGGATAGAAATGGGGACTGGATCGGTCAGGCAGCCTTCACTTTCCCAGGAGGCTTTGCAGACAAATTAGCAAAATGAGAGCTAGTTTTATGGGGAACCAATCTGAGCGCCAATGGTGTGATTGTTCTTTAGGCATACAGTGCCATCGACGTTCACTTCATCATGATTAGGGGCCCACTGGTATCGATACACCAGCCGATATACACAAAACATGTTTGTGATCCCTCAAATGTCAAGCACTTGCGAAAAAAAAATATGTAACAGTGTATGAAAGTAGTGTAACTTACTGTGAATTTAATGATTTTGAGTTATTCAAAGCATCTTTTTCTACATTATATTCTTAAAAACAAGTTTCTGTGTCAGCCAACATATACTGTATGCCAATACCAACATATCCCGAGAGGCCAATATCTGCCAATAATATCAGTCAAATGCTATATATCGATCAGGCTTTGATAACGATGCGTTAAAGCTGAAAACTTCTACGCTTATTTCTAGTTTAAGCAAAAAGTTATAGTTACATGTTTATGTATGACCATGTTCTTATATGCAGGCATACAATGCTGCACAAAGCTGCCTGTGCAGTCTCAGTACCTGTCCATGTCTGGAGTGTATCTGGGCATTTATGGGAAATTCACCTAATCAAAACCATCGGGTCTTCTTAGTTTCAGTCTTGTTCTTAGGGCCGAGATCAGGGGTTGTAAGGTAGAAGAAGATGAAACACTTCTGGTTTGCGAAATATGTATATATTGCAGTGGTGGCAGCAGGAAAGTCTTGGTCAGTACTTCAGCGCACTTGGCCTTATTCTTTTTTTTGCGCTTTCATTGCTTCTCTTTTGTTATCCTGATTATAATGTTCAGCAGTTTGCTGACTGTGTTGGTCCACCACTCCTGAATGAATGTAGAGGAAACTACTATACCAAGGAAAAAGGAGGCATCCACAAATTTAATGGCAATCCACAGTTGGTGAAACCTTTCGCCCCAAAACCACAAACAGTCATGTGGTGGCGCGACATGAAGAGTCAGGATATCGCCAAGATGAGCAGGATTCATCCTTTAGGAACCATAGTCAACATGTTATTGCAATCCACTAGCTTAGCAATACGGGCCCAAGTGTCGTACTGACCGACAGACTGATAATGCAATCGTTATATCCACACTGGCAGCATGGTGTAAAAAGTCAAGATAGTCGTTTGAACCACTTGATTATGTAAAAAATCTTTTTGTAGAAGCTCCCAAACAGCTCATCGATGCAGCATAAATACAGGATGCGTGGCGATCACAATACAGGATGGCACAGTCATTATCATGGGGACGCAATTATCCACTGAACTGACCTTCCCATTCCGGATCAGAGCAGCGCTGGCACAGACATTAGACAGAGGCAGCCTTTAGATGCCAGAGATGCCTGCGAGGACCAGCTTGTAAATTGCCGCCTCTTTTTACACGAACCACAGGAAAAAAAACAACAGGAACAAGCTTTTTGCACGCTTGAAGGCAAAGGCTGAAAATAATCGTATGGTTGGATAAGGGCTGAACGCCGCTACCACAGCTGGGCTCTCAACCACTGCGCAGCAAAGATAATGGACCGCTCCTTTTTAAAAGAGATAATCAACTGTAAAAATAAATAAATAAAAAAATAAATGTTCTTTAATGGCCGGCAAAGTGAAACGGCTTCACGAACAAGTCAGCCAGAGGAAAATAAGAAACAATAACAATAAACTAAGTGCTGTTACAAGCCCCAAGGTCTTCATACACTTGATCGAATCAATGTGAGCAATAAATAGCGCAAATTCCATTCTCCTTTGGACGTGAAGCGCGCACAACACTCAGACAAAATCTCCTCTCAAACATAAACTGATAGATAGATGGATAGATGGATAGATCAAAAAGTCAGCAAGGGAACAATGGTTTGCATTCTTCAAACAGAGCAGGAAGTGAAGCCACTGCAATTCCGAGCACACGGACGACCTTGTCATTTTCAGGTTAACTTGTGAATTTTAAACAAGGGTGTTTTATTCTTATCTCCGTGCGCGAGTCGATTCTGACACAAATGGGTCAGTGCCTGGCTTTGATACCTCAGTGTATTAGATAGCATTGAGTAACCTGCCACTCGGCTGCCTTTGCAAGTCAGAGATCCAAACGTTTTGGACCGGCAAGCCTGTCAAACTGCTCTCACCCTCTCTACCTGACTGACAAGAATATTTGCGAAGCTGAACACCTGCATGCACTTCATGATGGGCGATGTAGGTTATTTGCTTTCTATATATCAGCACTCTAATGAGCGGCAAAGATGTACACATATTCATGTGGATCAAACACTTTTCTATCTTTGGCTATATAATAGTGGACTTAGCGAAGTTAGTGATCTGACAACGCTAAAAATACCTACGCCTGAGAGGACAAGAAACACATGAGCTGTCAGATGATCATACAAGTTTTGAATGCACCTCCTGGTTAGCTAAGTTCTCAAGAAGACACAATTAGGACAAAGTGTAAAATTATTGTCTTGTAAACATCCATTGTCATTTAAAGAGACAGTAACATGACATTTGGAAATGCTTCATAGAAAGTTTTTTCCAGTGTGAGGGATTATAATTTGAAATAAGTAAATACATTATAGTTATTTATCCCAGTACTGCGATTTTTTTCAGTCTGGTCAACAGTCAGCTGACTGACTGGCCTGGGCCAGCAGTGGGGTGATTCCACTGGTTTCAAAAAGGAGTCTGATTGCATGTAAGCCTATGAGAAAATGATCCTACTTCTCATTTGATTTATTACTTAATTTAACAGTTGTCTAATGCATTTATGGTGTCAATCGACAGTTTCAAGTCTTATTAAACAAAGCTGTTAATGTTCATTTTGTCAGTTATGCTCCCACTTATTGTAAAATAGACAATAAAGCCAGGTAAGCTTTAGGGATTGTCTACCTTGCGATTTGTAAATCGCAACCATCATGTGTCCTCGGGTTAGTCAGATCCCAAAGCTTCACCCTCTCTTTCAAATGCGGTCACATCTGGCGCCGGAAAATCTAGATTGCCGATGGTCATAATGCCATACTTGGGGCTCCATCACGGTAGACCAGCAGATGATGTCACAGTGCGTTTAAACTCAGATGATTTAAATAAGTGACTTTTGCTGACTTAAAATTTGAGGTATTAACTTGTGTGTTAATGGATTGGATTTGTATGGTGCTTTTCAAGACACTCAAAGTGCCTGACATGGTTCCAGGTTCCATTCACACAACAACCATGACACAAGTGGCAAGGGCGGGGATCAAACCGCCGACCCTCCGAACATTGGCCAACCCGCTCTACCACCTGAGCCACAGTCGGTAACTTTTGTGTTCTATAGTAGCTTGCTAATGTTAGCTACTGCTAAAACCTATAGAAATCACATTTATCATCTGGTCTTGCTCAGTGCAGTGGGGCTCATTTTTGGGGCTAAGAATAAGCTAGCTGTTGTTAGCTCCAAATAAGGTTTTTCAGATAATCTAGCTGAACTACCTGCTTGTTCACAACCTGTTTGATCATCCGACTGCCCGGGTCTTCTTTACTTGACCCATCCCACTTGGTCGAAGTGATTTCACCTAATACCAGATCTCGGTTATTACTCCGCTGAGCACAATGTTATCAGACGTGATCGAAACCACAGCCAAAAATGACAAAAAACAGACACCAGCTGTGACAAATAGCAAACGTTCCTTCAAGTGGCCACTGTTTTATGAAAAGTGATGCCACTAAAGCTCAGCAGTCACCTAAATTCAACCTTTCATATTACATTTGAGGGCAATAGAAAGCTGAGGAGGATGGGATAAAACCCCCTCAGGCTTGACGCTCGCTAGGCTCCTGCAGGAGCAGCTGCCTCTGCTGCTCTGCTCTCTTTCCCGGACCCCTCTGAATGATTTAAATGCCCCTGGATAAAAAAAGATCTGGACCAGGGAAGGAAAACAGGGCCACTCCTTGGGGCAGAACCTGACATATATGACGGAGAAAATGTCATTCTGTCGAGCTGCAGTGCGTCAGAATATACTCAAGGAAGATGCTCATTTTAATGCCGTGACATGATTTAGTTCATTTATACACCACTTCTCAGAGAGGTCAATCCTTCGTTTTTTCCCCTATGTTCTCTGACGTAATTTTTTGTGTATCTGTATGCAAAACATTTTAGGTTACATATGCATTCGGGCTCTTGATTCCGTGTCAGCAATTGAGTGTGACGAGCTCTCAGATGATGAAGCTCTCAAGAGCATCTTGGTTTAATTAAATATTGATAATTTCTGAGGGAGGTTGCACCAAAGTGCTCTTCAAATCCCTGTGTTTTTTTACTTCCTCTGCTCCTCTGAGTAATCCCTCTGTACACCGTCCACTCATTAACTGAACACTACCAAACCGTGGCCGGCAAAACACACTCCCCCCACTATATCAGCTCACCACAGCGGCGGCATCCAACACGCTGGACTGACGCTCCTTCATCGCTGCGTCTGTGAAATTTTGAAAGTCTTCTTCCACTGGAGGTCTGAAGCTGTGTATTACGCCTAAACAGGAAATGGACCTTTAGTTTGATTTGGCTCTGGCTTCAGAAGCAGTGTATCAAGGCCAGAAGGGACACCTTAAGGTCTATATTAGTATTCAGTCCTCTTCTGCCCAAGTGTCACCATGGGAATGTTACTGAGATCTACGGGAGCTCATGTAACAGCCATTTATCAGTCTGAGGTAAACAGCCCAATAGCACGAAGACACATCAGAGTCAAAACTTGGTCGATCCACAGTTGGTGCTTTTGCTGAAAGATACGATTATTTCAGGTTGAACAGTTAATAGACCCGGATCTGTTGTCATTGTAGGTGCATTTGGCTGGCCGGGTGCCACTAAAGAAACACAGAGGAGGAGAGGATATTGATTTAAGATGTGGCACAAGGTCGCCGTGCTTATGTGACCGGTTGCCATGCTAAAGCAACTTCACCTTCAGACAGAGCTGATAACGACAAATGTTCTCCAAAGTGTTTTGTCTCGAAAGTTAAAAAGCTCACAGCAGCTCCTCTCGCTGCTCCTAAAGGGCCTTAAACGCCTCGTCGGTAGTCCCCCGCCTTTAATCCCGCGACTTCTTGACTTCACGCTGCGTCACCATGTCGCTCATTTGCTTTTATGTCTAGCAGCTAGTTTGGCGCGTAAGACTTGATTTCGAATGGCCGCTCTGTTGATTGCTCAGGCACTTGTGAGCTGACCAATCAGAGCAGACTTGGTATTGGAGAGGAGGGGCCTTAAAGAGACAGGAGCGTTTCAGACAGAGGGGGGTACAGTGCTTCGGCATTGGACAGTATGAGAAAAAACTGATATGTATTTTGAGTATTACAGCGTGTAAACCTATTCGAGTAGTAACACAAAATAAAATGAGGAACCTGAAGATAAGCATTATATGTGTCCCTTAACTCTGTGTGTTATCAGGAGAAAGAAAAAACACATTTATCATCCAGGAATGGATGTTTTCTCCAGAGCACATTTGACAAAAAAAGCCAATTTTCTAGGAGACGAGATTGCTTTTCTCAGGGTATTATCGTGTTAATACTTAAAGTTAACATTCGGTTCCCGACGTTTTGGTTTGTGACTCCTTAAAAGCCAAGTAATTCCTCAATCACTCGGCTAATCAGTGTTTTTTTCTCCTTCTCGGGTTGCATTGCAGAGTGGAAGCTAATGTGTTGAGTGCTTCGCGAGAGAAAGGCTAACTTGGATTAACTCCTTTAAAAATGTGTCACAGAATCAGCTTCTTTTTTTTTTTTTCTTTCTAACCATCTTGTGTCACATTAACTTCACCTTTGGGAGCCCCTTGTGTCAGTGCTTCACATGGCATTGGTTTCTTTCTACCCTACGAGACAACAGATCAGAAGAAGACCCACTTTCATCCACCGCGCTGTTATGTATCCATACATATTATAGCATAAAACCATTAAAGGGAAGCTAATCTGTATCTGGCTCCACTCGCATGCCATGTGTACTGTATGGTTCCCTTCCTAAAGCTGCTGGATGTCACTGTTATGTGCTGATTAGAATCCCAACCAGCCCTCCTTTTCAGTCCTTGTTTCAGGAGAAGAGGAGGGTTAGGAGAGAGGGGAGGGGGGATAGATTTTTTGAATGGAGGCCCCACAAAGCATGCCTTTTCATGGGAATGAATCCCCCTTTAGCCGAAGATCTCACCCACGGACCAGGGAGGCAAAGACCTGGAACTAATTACACTAACGAGTTCAGCCTGATCCCTAGTAATGGCGAGTGAGTGGAATCATTAACAGCCGTTTAAAACGCGCAGATTGTACGTGCACTCGGACACACAGAGTCAAGTCACCCGAACACAGGAGCCCAAGTGTGGTTTGGTGAGATTTTCCTCTTTCTTTGCCTTCTGGAAAAGCTGCCATATGCACGAAACATGCCACCGTCCCCTCTGGCATTTTATCGCAACTGAGCACAACCGACAAAAAGCAGCACAGCACAGCTCAAGGCTCAGCAAATGCATACGGGGTGGGGGGGGTTCAAATTCAGCTTGTGAACGGACAAAAAGGGGGAAAAAAAAAGGAGAAAAAGTGTCTGAATGGAGGTGGAATTTAAATCTCAATGCATCGTTAGGTTTGGAGGCATCACGTTGGCATTCAGGCGCTGCCAGGCGGAGAGAGACTGTGCCAGCCCCGAAAAACACTCATGAGAGAGTCTGACAAGAAGCACAGAGCAGCTCAGGGTGCAGGGGAATCTATCTGTCACAGGCTGAGGAGCGGGACTCTCTCCAAGGATGACACCGAAATCGGCTTGTTGTTTCTTTGGAGGGGGGGTGGAAAAAACAAAGGGAAGGTGGAGGGGCTTAATGGACAGCAGCACTCCCCTGTGGGACAGTGCTATAGGTGGAGAGACAGAGTGGACAGAGTATGTCTGCTGCATCAATCCTGAATCCCTCCAGCCTTGCCTTTTTTTTTTTTTTTAGTGGCAGGGTCTCCCATTGATACAACTTCCTGTGATTAAAAAAAAAACAAAACACCCAACAGTTTGTTCCCCCTCAGCAATAACAACGCAAAATAAGTCACACATTTTCAGGGAGCTGAGGCAAGCAGGAGAGCTCTGAGAACTCCCTCCATCCATCCATCCATCCATCCATCCATCCATCCATCCATTATCTTCCGTTTATCTGGGGCCGGGTCGCGGGG
>OMLP01033993.1:0-15322 GCA_900302685.1 Spondyliosoma cantharus
GGAATCTGAACTTCACAGAGGGGAGGATGAGATCGAAAAGACTGGACTGGAGAGAACCGAGATGACGGCTGTGACTTCACCAGTGGGAGGATAAAAATAGAAGCGGAGCGCTGCCTCGGCTCGTCCGCTGAGGCCATTTAAATCAATTGATCATCGCTGCAAAGAGGGGAAGTTGAAGTCTTTTATTAGATTAGAGAATCGAGAGAGCCGCAGCCGTGGGAACACAATCCCATTCAAATCACTTCATCACCACAAAAATACACCCCAGCGTCACCCGTCAGAGGCTGAGGGGAGGGCGAGGAGACGCCATGACACTTTCACGCCATCCCACAAGACACGAGTCGGTCCGCTGATGAAATGATGTTTGAGGGTGAAACACTGGTTTCTACAGAGAGTGTTGCATTATGGGTTGTTGGAGAGCTGAAGTGAAGTTTCTGAGTTTGAATCCACGAGTAAGAAAACCTGATTTAAGGAGAGACGCTGCAGGTGAAAACACTTTCTCATGCACAGGTCAAGTTTGAGATGTAATGTCTCCTTGAACATTTGCCCTGCAGCCATTGGTTGCTCGTAACCTTCTCCGTCATCGATCTGAAACGGCAGCATGGCCGACCTCACTGCACAGCTGGTGCCGTCACAGGTGTTCAGCTGTCAGACCACATGTCAAATCATACGAGACGAATATTATCACAAGACCTTTGTGTTCGGTGAAAAAGGTAATATTAGATGGATCGATTCACACAGGATCAAGATCACAGATTATTACAAATGACCAGAGGTCCTCAGGTGATGCTGGTGCCGTGAGAACAGGCTTCTGTCTGGAGCAGGTATGGAAGAGTCGGAGTCGCTCTCCCAGAAAAAAAGAAAATGGGTCACCAAATATAATAACAAGACTGAGATAACAGATGAAATTACTTTAGAAGAAGTGTGGGGATGTTATGTTCATGGAATAATGTAGCAGGTGTCTGGTGGACGTCCACACGCCAGCTGAAGGATGCTCACCGACCGATTAGCAAGAGAGGACGTGATGTCTTTAACCTTCACGAGCTGCTGACAGCTCGCTCGTGATTTTCAGCCACAGAGGAAATAAAATACCTGATGAATGAAAACCCAGTCGATGCAGATACGGTCTGAAGGTCGAATCATCAGCACAGCAGTCGAATTGAAGAGCTCAATAAGAGCCAGAGATAAATCTGACAGCTTCAAGAGGCTGACAGACAGCGAGAGGACGGCGCTGGTAGACGAGCTGCAGGAATGTGGTGTTTCCCACACATTCATTCGTGGCGGTGCGCCACAATATCAGCGTTAGCCGCCATATATTGATTTTCTATTTTTGGATCCGTTCTCACAGCGCACCCGTCAGTGAATAGTGAGATAGATTAACTTCAGGTTGTGTACATTTAGGTAAAGACAAATTAAAAAGCCTCTTGAGCAAAACCTTTGCACTCATAAATGTGTTTGACTTCATTTCATAAACATTCAGAGACTTCCATGTCATAGCTGTGTGAACTAATTGGCAGAAACGAGGCTCAAAAGGTGGAGCTAATTAAAAATAACGAGCCGAGTGGTTTGTCTCTCTTCCAGCCTTCTCAGCTACTGATATCAAGAAACCATTACAGTTCAAAAGGAGAGATTTTGTAGGATATGCCCCAAGAACTGAACTAACATCGCCTCTCTGTACTGAGATGTCTACTGAAGTTAGCATGCTAACCAGCTAGCCTCGGCCTTGCACCAGAAAGAGGCGATGGTCCGATAGCTCCCGTAGCTGCAGCTGCCAGATGTATGCCACAAAACATCCCTTCATCTTCTGAATTCAAGTTTCTCTCTTTTACTGAACCAAAACCAGTTTAACTGCCTCGTTACCTCATCGTAAAAAACACCAGAAGTCATGGTCATAATAAAGTCAAGTCCTAATCCTGTTTGGAGCTGCTGTAAATCACCTCTGTACCTTATCACCTGACCTCGGTCAGTTTTGGAGGCTGCGTTCAGCATCCAGTCCTGTTCCTATCCCAGTCTGGATCACTAGATGCACGGCTAACCAAGCTACCTAGCTAACAGAAGCTGCAGGTAGTTGTTACTCTGGTGATACGTGACTGTTCAGTTGGTACACATGCCACTTTCCTCACACACGTTCTCAGATCGAGATAAATAATAAAACCAGGCCACGGTTTGATTTGATCTCATCAAGTCTTGTCGCATAATGTTCTTTCACAGCAGTCTGAAAATTACTGTTCAAAAGATTTCTGATTTAAACTGCGACTCAAGAGCTCGCTGACAATTATTAAAATGAAAAACAAGTGGGAAGGCAAAGTGAAAGCAGGCTGCTGCCACCAAAGAAGAATAAAGATAATGTCACAGAAAATAAAGTGAAATGAGAGAGAGCAGCTCCGATGAGTCGGAGATCTGATGGGGGTTTTTTTTCTGCTGAAAAAAGTGAAATGTTGAACGTATTTGTCATGTGAGCAACATAATGACAGACTGCAGCTCCCTCTGCGTCGCTCTCGCCGTCAAGATCAAAGATGATAAAAGACGTCTGCTCGCCCACAAAGGACAGACGTGCCAGATAAAACAGAGGAAGTCTTTCTGCTCGGATTCTTTTGTGGTGGATTTCTGCGCAGCGTCATTAAAAGTTTCATCTGAGACGCCGCTCACACATGATCTGTTATTCAGGCAGGACATCAACGCCACCTGTGTTCAACATTAAACATGTTTACTGCAACAAATCATGTGAAACAAAGAGCAGCTAAAAACAACAGGATTCAAGAGATATCAACTGATTTGGTGCAGCTGCAGACGGACCTGCTTCGTACCAGAGTTAATCCTAAAGTAACCTCACTGTCACAACTCTTCACTTCCTAGTACAGGCCTGTGATCTGGCTAATCAAAACTAACTACCAGGGGGTCGTGCCAAGATGGCGGCAGAGTGGCACGACGTCGTCACGTGCCCCGAAATATACTGTTTCCCATTAGATGACATTGTGAACGTCTGTAGTGTTTTTTTGGAGCGAAATGACTCGTTTCACTGTCGCAATTTGAGCCAGTCGCTCCAATAACATTTGGAAAGAGCTGCGCCATTAAACTATTGTATCCAACATTCAAGTTAGCCTGGATGCTAAACAGGAAGTTATCGGAAGTCTCGACACGGGAGATCTGGGTATTTTTTCATCGAGCCACTTTGGCTTCATGAGGAGCGGGGCTCCGTCTCCACGGCTGTGTCCCGATATAAATAAATGTCCTCGCATGACGTGCCTACAAGCACTTCAGATCAATTAATTATCATTAGTAGATGGTGACAATCACAGCCAATCACTGTTCAGTAAAGAAGTGGCGAGAGCTGAGCTGAGAGGAAAACAGCAGCCCAACTCACCCGAACTGCAAAATATGACAAGAAAACACATCGTTGTCTACCTACAGATCGGGAGGAGCTCTGCGTCTTAACGAGGATGTCAGTTATTCCCCGAACATAAAAAAAATCCACTGCTGTGCTTTTCTACAAACAACGAACAGCGTGAGGACGAACAGAGGAGGAATATCTGGAAGTGTTTGATGTTAACGAGGTCAATGTGGGCAGCTGCCTCTTCACATTATATACTGTACGTAAAGTAAATGTGAAAGCGTGTGTGTGTGTGTGTGTGTGTGTGTGTGTGTGTGTGTGTGTGTCTTTATCAGCACACAGCAGAGGCGCTGTGGGGGAGAATCAGCCATGACAAACCTGGGAGACAGTTTCCTTCAACAACCGAAGTCAACCTCCGTCTTCATTCTCACGCCTGCGTCTCGTTTTCTTTCTGCTGTCACACAGATGGCCGACTGTGTCAATCATGTGAGGACAGATGGAGCCGGTCACTTCAGAATCTTTATCTGTGTGTGTGTGTTTAGTCCCGGACATGATTAGCTTAGCTTAGCTTAGCTTAGCTTAGCGTAAAGACTGGAAGCAGGGGGAAACAGCTAGCCTGGTTTTTGTGCAAAGGATCTGAACTACTCCTGCCTCAGAATCTCACAACAGACTCCACGCTGACGGACTGACGCCGGAATATAAAAACAAAACAAAATATCGTCGTCTTTATCTATTTGTCAGATTCCCTCACAGCTCCCCCGTCTGTGAAGGTGTCACGTCGTGAAGCTCGTCAGATTCGGGGGGCAGTTCTCTAGTTTTCCTTCATTAGTATGGACCGAGTTAAACGCGAGGCTGCGCGTGGAAAGCATGGAAAATAATCCCTGTTTCCGCGGGTGATCATTATATTTGCTCGGTGAAGGGATCAAAGACAGTTAAAACACGGCTGTTTGCTGCAGAGACCCTGATCAGAGGAAACTCACGTGGCTGAGGGCAAAAAAAATGAGGAGGTAAAAATAAAGAAGACCTAATATGACCCTTTTTTCCATTTGATTTGCTTTTTTAATGCATTTATTAAATAAAAGATCAAACATCCAAAACTCACTGGATACAGCAGGTGAGAAATCAAAACATATTCAAATCAAAAACTACTAAACGCACTTCTGAAAGCAGATGATGTCACAGAAAGGACCGGGTGCATACATTATTATTTTTTTGTTTTTGTTCGAGAGCAAACTCTCAAAAATCAGATGTCAGAGTGTCCTCGAACGCATCGACAAGGAGAGTTTTCCAAAAACAGCCTCTGCTTTTAACTTCTGTACCGCGCCGCCATGATGTGGGAAGTAAAAGTGACTCAATATGGTTTGTGACGGACGGTCGCTCTGCAGAGAGATTAACTGACCGTCTGGTATTTAGGCTGTGATGATGGAGCAGAGATGTTGGATTAAACATGCCAATAACTTCCATTATGACCCCTAAAACGAGCGCTGGAGGGAAGTCTGGCTGAACTTCTTCCACCTCTGGTTGAAGCTGCTAAAAGTCAGAGCATCAACAAAGCTATTAAAACTCCTCCTGAGGAGGCGTGAACGTCTGCAGCGGCGATCCGTCCAACAGTTTTTGAAACGTTTTCACTCAAAACCACAAATTGGCTCCAGACTCTCATAGACCCTTAAGAAGCCTCTCGACTCAGAGCATCTGATGACTGACGGGTGGAGGTAATTAAAGGGTATAAAACAGCGTGATCGCGCCGATCGGAGGGAGAAATTCAAGCAGAAGTGACTTCGGCTGTGAAAAGCAAACCGATTGCTTCTACAAAAAGGCGTCGTTTTCACTTTCACAGACGGAGATCTGCAGACGCTTTGTGCTTCACTCGTACCGCCGCTCAATTAAGAGTTCATGAGATTACAAAAGGAACAAAGGAAACATTCAGGAGCGAGCGAGCTGACTGGTCAACACGCCTGTGAATATTAGACCTTCAACAGGAAACACGCTGCTCATACAGCTGCTGATAACTAAACATTAAAGAGACTAAATCGATTAACAGAACAGTTTTAGACTCAACACGATGGAGAAGCTTTTCTGTAAATGATGACAACAAAAAAAATAGCAAGAGGACGAGGCGAGAAAATAAATCAGTGGGCTTCTATCTGAGTGTTACATGAAAATCCACATTTGCATATTAAATATAACGACGGAACAACTTTAATATTAACGGGGAGAAAAACAGCTGAAGCGTCGGTCAGAGCTGAGATCTACATTTCATCTCATCATCTCATTTGTGAATCAATAATTCATTTAAAATGACTGTTTATGTTTCTATCTGTGTGAGAACTCAGACAGCCGATATTATAAAAGGTGTTGTTGGACATTGAGAGACGCCGGCTGGAAAGAGGAGGTCAGTGTTGAAACAAATGCCTGAACGCTCTGCGGCAGCGTCACAGGAGAGGTTGTGCAGGTGCTCCGACACAAAGTGGCCACTGAGCGTGTTTCAGATCGGGTCACGCGGGGTTAACGCCGCGCTGCCTCCAACGCCATCGTCTGCAGTCCTCTGGAGGCCGATGATATTTATGAGTCGTCGTGAATAAATGTGTATTGACAGGTTGAGCGGCTTGCATCATGTCCCGGTGTGGCAGCCGGATCAGCTCGCAGTTTCGCTCGGTGCTTCTGGTGACTAATGACGTCCCCCGAGGCGTCTCCGCCGCCGCTCTGCACGCCACTCGTTTGTTGAGATGACAGTCTACTCTGTCGTCCTCCTGCAACGTCTCCTGAGACTTTGTGTCTCCGCCGCGCTGAGCGTGCCGTAAAGTGCGACTTCAGATTGTCTGAGGAGAAAAAGGCTCTCAGGACGACGTGCACGGGTGTCGATCCGTCCTAACGCAGGTCGTCTCGTATCTGACGTTTTTGATTCGTGCTTGTTTCTTTGGTTTTGCTGATATTTAGGTAATTGAGTTGTTAAGTTTTAAAAAAGAAAATCCCACGCTGAATGTCACGTCTTCAGTTTTTGTCTTTCCACCTACAGCTAAACCTTTTTTCTTGGCAGGAGTTGTTAAAGAATCCAGAGGCTGCTTCTCAGCGCTGAATCCTCTCTCACAGATAAACTCAACGGGTGTAATCCTTTAAAATAACATCAGATAAACACAGAGTCTCCAGTGTTTCCTCTCTGGCAGCTGAACATTTGGCAGCCGTCTGCTGTGGAGTCATGACGCCTTCAGTCCTCCATCAGACGGAAGCTCGTGTGTCATTCAGTCCAGCAAAGTTCGCTCCGAGGCTGAAGTGAGTCTCGACCACAGACTGATGTGGAAGCACTGACCACAATCTGATCCAAGAGGAAGTTACAGTCGGAGTTATTCACACAAAATCGTTTCATCGTGCAGAACAGAAGGAAGAGACGCTGGCTGCCTTCACAATCGATTAATCATTAATAATAATTATATGTTGGATCTTTTTCCATTAGCAAACTGTCGCTCTGACTTGATCTGTGTGTGATGTAACATCAGAGTCGGCCACATTAGGAGGATTTATTAACGTCGCAGCGGTGGTTCACCAATTCTCCACCGTTGGTCGTTCACACAGAGCGAAGCAGCGCTGGAGTAAAGACGACCAGCTGTGTAACTCACACAGAAAGAGTCGTGACGGTTCACGTCATCATGATGATGTCTGTGTGTTTAAGGTGTTTCCCAGGTGTCCTCCTGTCAATATAAACCCGCAGACAGTTTATGGATGCTGCGAGGGGAGAAGGCGTCACTTCCACGACTGGACGAGTCGGTCCGGAGCTTTCCAAACGCCTCTTCCTCGTGATGAATTCCTTTGACTCCGAACAGACTCTAGACTCCATCGTCTGATCTATGAAAGCTGTTTCCAGCATCTTTGGACTGGTCACAACATCAAATTGAATGAACGTATCGTCAAATTAATCGTTAGATTAATCGTTTGGTTCAGCTCTAGTAGTGATTTTATTTTAATTACGGAGCTTCTGTCCAACTGTCAACAACATCCAAACAACACTGAGGCGACTAAATCAGACCGAGTGTCTGTATTAACAAAGTCTTCACTGTCTGAGATAAAACAACTAAAAGAGAACATATCTCCCCAAACTCAACTCAACGCCGTCCTGTCGGTTCACTCTCTCCCCCTCAGATCCTCACACACTGTTCTGTTAGCGTCAGCTTTCAGCTCACTCCCACTGATCTGCAGTCATTTATTTGATTCAGCTGAGAGGTTTGTGTAGGTGAAGAGAGCGAGAGGTTCTCCAGTCAGGTGCTCAATCAGGTTCATCAGTGCACGCTGGACTCTCTGCTGTGGGTGTACAAACCAGGAGGATGTCCTGTTCATCCAAACAGCTTAAAATAACCTGTGTTGTCACATTCAGGAGGAAGAAGTTTGAATGTATTAATAATTTGAAGAGTTTACAGCTCTAACAACTGAGGCCGATGGGAATGCAACAGTTTTGGACTCTTTTTGGACGAGTCAGAGGATCAACAGAGTGATTCAAGTTCATCCTGAGGGGAACATGAACGTCTTTAACAGGTTTCATGGCAATCCATGACGATCTCGTGATATTAAAAGGTGAAGGTGCAGGTGATGGAGTCTGACGCTGAGCTCTAAAAGGACGTATCAGACGCAAGACGAGACGCAAAAACAATATGTGAGCACGGCAAGAAGATAGTGCCGCGCTACGCAAAGACACTTGAGAACAGAACCGCCACAGCTCTGCAAGGAAACACTGGGAAATGTTAAATGTTGTACCGCAGACTCGCGTCCCACACGGAGGGCAAACACAGCCGAAGCTTTACAAGCAAGACTGGAAGCTAAAAAGGCCGAAACGAGGCATCGCGACATCGACTGACAACGTGCGTAACAGCCTTGAATATCTTACAACTCTCTGTTTTCACTTTACATACTGAGAGGACGACTTTGATTAGTTTGCACTCAAGAAATAAGAAAAACTTAATGTTGTTTACTCTTGTTTTCAGTGAGAAGCTCTCACACAGTGATGAGGTCTGAAGAGACTCGTGACTCACTCAGTTGAGTTTGTTTCACAGTTCTCACATATTGTCAGTGTATTTTACTGCACATGATAATTCAGCCTCAGTCAGAAGGTGGAACATTTAAAAATGGAGCTGCGTTTTTCTGCATTTTGTGACTTTAGATCGAATAAAAGACGTCGTTGAGGTTTTCTTGGAAATAGTGTTAAAACGTCGTCTCGTCTCGTGAGCTGAGTTCATCGTCACACCCCTTAATCTTTAAGTTTTGGACGAAACCTTGATCAAATTAAGTATTTGACTCATTAATGAATCAGGTACATCCGTGTTTAATGTTATCGCAGCAGAGCTGACGTTCATCAGCAGCGTCAAAGTGTTGGAAGGAGAATTTCTTTCCTTTAAATCTGCAGCAGAAACATTTCCCTGTTCTTCAGACTCAACAAGCCGACGTATAGAAAAGAGTCGCTGCAATTTTAATGTGTTCTCTGCAGACGCTCACAGCAGAAAGAAATGAAAGAAAGAAAGTTTCTTCTGCTGAAAAACATTTTTATAAATATTATAAAAAAAAGTACAGTATT
Organism: Spondyliosoma cantharus; assembly: GCA_900302685.1. Lineage (NCBI taxonomy): Eukaryota > Metazoa > Chordata > Actinopteri > Spariformes > Sparidae > Spondyliosoma > Spondyliosoma cantharus. The sequence goes on from OMLP01033993.1 coordinate 8,889, forward strand.
TATTTATTGATGTATTTATATACAACCCTGAACCCCAAACGCTGTGCAACGTACATAAATCATTCACAGTTTTACTAAGTGTTGAATTTTTCCTCATCTTTGTGATCAGCTGAGCCTTTGGATGCCCCTGTTGACCGGTGCACAGGTTCTATATACTGTATGTAACTGCAGTCCTATGATGAGATATTTTGAAACGAGACGACGACACGACGTGAAGGCAGCAGCAGAAACTAATTAAGCATTCTTGAGACAGAGCATGAAGCCAGAGCCACTCTTTCATCATTTCCTCCTCATAAGTAGAAAACAAATGTTTGTTTTTTTCAGATTTGGCTGCGATCAGGACGAGTTTCCATTCGTCTTCATTCTGATTAATAACTGCAGCCATGGCAACAGAGACGAGTTTGGATTTGAAGGAGAAAGACAACATCTGTAAACGTGAGAGTGAACGAGTTAAACGACCTTCTCTCCTTCACTTTCCTGCCAGCTGTTTCCTGGATGAGGCTCATGAGACGTCGTTTCTCTTCTCAACACCGACGCTCAAACGCAGAAAAGTTCTCAGAGATCAACAACACGCTCTCGCGAAAACAATCCCATTTGTGTCGACTCCCGTCAGACCGGAGGTGATTCGGCGACTGAAAACAAGTTGTTTGCTCCATCAAACTTTCTCACGAGGAATAATTTTCCAGAGGCTCGCTGTGCAGAACGTGAAATAACCTTCCAACAATCAGACGACAGCAGCTGCATCGTTTCAATACACAATCATTACAGAAACCATCTGCGGTGCCGTACGCGTTTGTTGTAATCCACAATAACAATGTGTTGACTCTGCTGCACCTCTCTCAGAGTCGGACGGCAAAGTTGAAAGCGCCTCCTCAGATCTTGGCTGCGGACGTTGGCTTCAGGTGAAAATGGCTGACGTGATTAGTGATTGTCGTCAGGCAGAAGTCTCGTGCACAGAGATTTCTGTTTGGTGAGTTATTTTGTATCACTTGCAGATGATCTCTGCCTCCCTCCAACGTTAGCGCAGCGTAACTTTACCGTCCAGCTGAGGCCGGACGATCGACAATCAACACGAGCTGCCGACTCTCGGTTACCCTCCGTCTCTCCCACGTCTGCATCGCAGCATCTTTAGTAATAATCAATACATGATTAATACGTCTGAGTATCTGCTTTCTTTCCTCCTCTATGAAAAGACTCTCCAACAAACAGTTTGCATATTCTCAAACTGACCCACATTGCAGCTCTGCTATAATACTAGTTGGAGAGAAGCTGGAAACAGAACCGATGTGATGTACAGTGTTATCTGGCTGTGCTGGACTGTACTGTGATGTCGTGCTGACTGCAGAGAGTTGGAGCTGACTGAGGGCCGTCTTTGGGCCCCGGGGCCGGGCTGACTCGCTCTCTGATGCTCTTCACGGAGCTCCCTGCTCTGTGGAAGCCCCGCTGAGGCATCCTTTCACTCGTCGAAGAGAGAGAGGAGGAGGAAGAGGAGGAGGAGGAGGAGGAGAGGTTACATAACCCTCTGAGAAGAACTCCGTCTCAGGGAATCTGACAGGGGAAGGAGAGACGACAAAGGAGGACGGAAGTCGCCTCCAGCAAATCTGCGGCCAAAATTTTCGCCCACCAACCAGCGCAAAAAAAAATAAAAAAAATAAGCCCCCACATCAGCAGAAGTGGCTCCTTACAGCAGAGAAGCAGGAGGAGATGGTGTTTATCTTGTTTGTGTAATAAACAGCTGCCAGGGGATTAGATGAGTGCAGGGAGCGATGCGTGGGTCTCCATCAGGAGGAGGGGGTTTCTGCAGTCATGGTTTCCCTGCTCCGTTTGTCAGCCGCGCTGTGAAACAGGACAAAAACAGAAACACCGGGGGAAGACTGGAGGCCTCCGCACGGAAACACAGCAGGTGGGAGTTTCCTCGTGAGTGTCATACCTCACAAATAAACCCATCAGCGATTAAATATATACTCGTTTCTATTACTGGCTGATTAACGCCGACCACCTGGACCAGTTTTCTCTACATCCTGCTGCAGCAGAGGTTGGAAAGTCTTCTGCCGAGTCCACGAGGCTGCAAATGTTTCACTGCTTCCCTCAGTGAGAAATACTGAAGCCTCCACAGGTCTCTGAGGCAGCAGCTGCTCCTCATCCACCTCTGAAGACAGGGATGACAGGAGCCGTGCTCAAAGTGCTGCAGAGAAGAGAGCTCAGAAGTAACTTTCAATTGTAAAAGTGAAAGTTATGAGGTAGTTAAAGGTTTGTAGCTCGAGGCTGCCGTCCAGCTGTGCTGCCGCTGCTGCTGCCTCCACCGAAACTCTGCAGCGAGACTCTGATGGTCTTAAAGATCTTAATCAAATCCTCCACAGTGTCTCCCGTCTGTGTTCAGCTCCAACAGTAATCTGACACATCCACACTGATGTTTAGGAAGTCTAGACAGCAAAAAATAACACGAAAAGATTTCTGTTTTATTTTTTTTTGCAAATTGGATCCAAACCACCAGTTGGAGGTGGTTTGAAATCCAATTAGAATTTGATTTCTAAAGATTCGTCATCCCTCACATCGGATTTTAAAGTGTCTTTTGTGTCTCATCAGCCGACACACTCTCACCAGGGTTTCTGCAGGTTTGAACAAGTCGAATTTAAGACGTTTTAAGACCATTTTGAACTCAATTTAAGACACGAAGTATGAAAAAGTAAGGAAAGGCTGCATGAAAGGACTTTTCACATCCAAATCTGTTGCCAAAATGTTTAGCAACGCTTTTCAAAATCCAAAGCACCGAGTCGAGCCGAAGGCGGTTTGAATGTCGCTTCGTGTCGAGCAGAACTGGACGAACTTGGTGACAAAGGCGTACAGAAGTGTGTGACGGCGTGACTTCACTGGAGACTTTTAGAAGCTAACTGGTGTTTTTCTGATTTTGTGTGCGACACCAGCGCTTTCACACCGAGTGTGTCCAAGTTGAGGGTCGTCTGCAGAGCGTACGCCGCGCTTCACATTCATTATGAGGCTTTTAAACAACTGAATTCTGGTTGTTCAAGTCAACACTTAAATTTACACTTTCCCACAGTCGTAGCAGATTCTGCTGTCGAAGTCTTTCTGGATCTGGTGACGTGTACGGAGATAAATTCTGACCGAGCTGTTGACACTTACGTTCCTGATCACCAACACATTTACCAAAACAAAACAAAACAAAACAATAAGGCGACGCCAGAAGCAGTAAATGAACGTACATATTTAAGACCTATATGTAAAATATGGACGTATTTAAGACTTTTTAAGGCCTAAAATGGAGATTGTCAAACTTGAGACTTTTTAAGGAAGCCTGTCTGACACACAGAAACAAAATGAAAGAGCAATTCTGCTCATTTTCCATCTACGTTGCTACAGTTACAGAGCAGCAGGGCAGAAATCTGCCGTCAGCTCTTCAAACTGTCAGCATGTTGCATATCGATGTCTCCAAACACGTCCGTCTCTCGTTCCTAATAAAGGAGATTTAACTGGATTGATTCTTTGTGCGGTTTACGATTAAAATGGGAAAAGACATAAAAGACAAACAAGATTAATATCGACTTTCCTCGCGACACACTGTTCAGTCGAAGCCGTGCACAGATCGGGTTCGAGAGTCTCATCGGCAGCTTCTTCACTTGAAATCTAAATTATTTATCAGGATTAAGAATGAGCGTAAATCACTTTGCTCTCTGGGAAGAAAACATCCTGTGTTTTATCTCTGCAGCCGCTGGTGAAACCTGGACTGTTTCCTTCCTCTCGTCTGATTCACAACATGTTTAATCTGCTCCTGGAAGATTTCATCAATACCAGACGCCTGTTGGATAAAACATGAATCTGAAGCCCTCTGAGACAGAAGACAAAGAGTATTACACACCTTTTTTATTACTTTCTTGATATCTTACAACTCTACTTTCTCACAGCCTCATTCAGACGGGCAGCGTATTATAAAAACGGAGACGAGAGCTCTTTGTCTTTTTGAAGTGGCTGCTTCGTAAAAAGAAAAGAAAAGAAGGAGACGGACACCCGAGCCTTTAAACAGAAAGCTGGGAGGAAGCGACTCGGCTCATTCAGCCCAACACTGAAACTATGTAAACAAGGAAATACTGAATGTTGCACGGCTGGTTTCTCTGCTTCAGTTCCTCTAAAGCCTTCAGGTTTACAGGCTGATTCATCAAGCAGGAGATCTCTGCAGAGCGGACGGAGGTCACTGCGTCACACACACCCATAAAAACCTGTTAATGTTAAATCAGCAAACAGGATGTAAATATAACATCCTCGCACTGCTGCATCTGATTGGTTGGAGTATTTCTTGTGCTAATGCTACAACTCATGATGATTGTTGATTAGATGTTTGTTTTCAAAACCCAAGACGACGAGGAGAGAAACAACAAGAACATATTCCCGTCTGAGGAGCTGGAATCAGAACATTTTAATAATCTAATGATGATTAATTGTTGAATTATTGCAGCTCCACCGGTCGCAGAGAGAAATAGTCCTGCACATAAACAGCTCTTATTGTGAAGGAGTTACAGGAAATGAAACGTGTCTGTAACTGGACTAGCGGAGCAGCTTTGTTAGCGGCGATTCTTCGATACAAGCACGTCATGAAACCGAGCAGATCAGATCAGATGTGAAGTGAAAAAAGGCTCATTATTACTGAGAGAACGCTGAGCTTCACCATCAGACTCCAACTTCTACTTTCAGAATTATCTGCACCATCTGCAGGCCTCAGAATGTGACTCTGCAGGTTTTTTGTCCACACCTGATTGGAGCTGAGACAACGTGAGCTCAAACATCAACTCTGGAAACTGATCGATCACATCTGCTCTCTCTCTCCAAGTCTTCGCCCTCCTCCTGCAAACTGACATCTCTTTAGATCCCGTGTTGATCGTTTTCTACTTCATCCGCCAGCTTTTAAATTCTCTCCATTCCTTTCCGTTTCTTCAAGCTTCATTTCGACAAAACAAAAACCTCGCAGAGCCTCAAATGTCACAAAAGTTCATTCTTGATTCAAGAGGTGGATTTAGCAGCTGTGGGGCTTTTAATGATGTCACTAAACGGACTACGAGCTCTGACTCATTAATCATGTTCTACTACATTGAGTTATAGAGATAAACAGGTTTTCACATTAAAAATCAACCGCTGTCATCATTAATGTGTTTTCCAGGAGGGGGAAACCCGGAGCATCGTGGAGGCCCACGGTGAACACGCCGCAGGCTGCGTTTGTGCGTGGGCCGACGCTAAGCACCGACTTGCATCATTAACTCCTCCTCCAGAGCCGCGGCAGCCGGCAGGAAACTGACGGGATTCAAGACGACGAACAGATCTTCTGTGCGGCGAGGAAGACGAGGGACAATCATCACTTCTATCATATAAAAAACAAATGAAACACGTTGTTTCAGCCTGAGCTGATGAAAAGGGATTGAGAACCGATTAGAAGAAGATGGCGGCTGGTGAAGATGTTTATGAGGCAGAAGATCATTTGGACAATTATCTTGGAAACAAGAATTCACTTTGGAAACGCAGAAACCTTCGTCGCTTCACATCAAACTGTCTGACACAGAGTTAAACATTGTCTAACGATGGGAAAGAAGACTGAAACTCTGGATATGTAATATTTTTGTGCGTAAACTAAACATCTTTGCACAAAAATGCATGTTTGGATCTTCTTATATGTTTTTCTCTTTGCAGCTTGAGTGTCATTAGGGTGAAAAGTGACTTCATAATCAAACACAGCTGATAGCAAAACAAGGAAGTAGACTGAAGAACATGACGTTCAGGAGAGTAAATCTTGGGTTGTGGGTTAAAAGTCAGCCGCCTCCACATTCAAATGAAAACACCTGCAGGAAGTGATGCTGTGTGAGCAGTTTGGTCTCTGCAGCCAAAGAACAGAAGAAGAGAGAACTGGACCATGGCCGATACCTGATCCGTTTAAAAAGGTCGATGTCAGCTCCAATACGATTTCAACGAGCTCAGTCGCAGCATCTCCCGTCCCAACAGTGTGGGAAGATAATGAGGAGGACGCTGCTCTGACTTTGCACGACCTCGGGTTTCCTCTGGTGACCTATAAATCCATCCTGAACAGGTTCTCCATCCTGCAGCGGCCCGACCGGGCAGGACTCAGGGGATTCACCCGACGACACACGGACACACCGGCTGCCACCGAGGAGGAGCGCCTCAACACGAGGAACTCTACTTCCTCTGCGACACAACGAATCAATCGCCACATTCTTGGGTCTGTTAATGAATTCACACTCTGTTTATTTATGAATCAATGCGGTGAGGAAGCAGGACATCCAGCACCGGCTGCAGTGAGAATAAAACATTCAGTGAGCGGCCCGATATCTCCTGCTGGAACCTCCAGCTTCTGTCTAATTAATGTGACATGGGTGTAATATTCTGAACTTACACTTGCGCACAAATAAACTCCCACG
>OMLP01033994.1:0-14897 GCA_900302685.1 Spondyliosoma cantharus
AGTGGCGGAGCTGGCGGAGACGGGAAGGAGGGAAAGACAGACAGAGGAGAGAGACAGGAGGCAGGCAGGGAGACAGCTACAAGACGGGGGAGGCAGCCCCGAAACAGAGCGTTTCACCTCGGCTGACCGTCTGTTACGTTACGAAACGTCACTTTGAGGCTCTGACAGCGGCGGAATAACTGAAGAGGATATGTGACTGGCCTTTTTTCTTAGCTTATTTCACAACCCGGGGGGGTCAGCAACGTAAACACAGCCGCAGTGAGTACTGGAACTTAGCTGGCAGTCTTTGAGCGTGTGCGTGTGCACATGCATGTTTTATTACATAGGCCTACCTACCTACCTACGTGTGAGTGTGAGTGTGTGTGTGTGTGTGTGTGACAGACATGTTAGCCTCTCACCGGCCAGCCTCACATGTCTGTGTGAGTCGGGATAAAAGGGAACACCAGCAAATAACATCATTAAGATTTGATGGCCGCAGCTTTCAGGTCAGCTGTGAGACCCACGGTACGTGTCCCGTCCGCTGTCATCAGGGTACATTTTGTATTTTTTTTTTACGGGACAATGGGAGCCCCCTTTACGGCGAGGCGTTTAGTTCAATAAACCAATTGTAGCTGTACAGTCAGAAGCTTTCCCTGGATGAAACAGGCTAATAACAGCACAGTGTGTCTCGTCTCTGTCTCTAAATGCGATTATCAATCTGTGCACTGTGTTGCACTGACAGCCTTGTAGCTCCCTTTTATATTCCCTCACAGTGACCTGATTGTACTTTATTGTGTGTTCATCTCCCTGAGGGGCTTACACTGTGCCAGGGGTAGTCGATGTGAAGTTTAACCTCTTGCTTTAATATTCCCATGGGGACTTTTAGTTCTGTTTGCGATATTCCCAACTCTCTGACTCAGTTTCCTCAGGCAGGTCGTTTGAACTCTTTCAAGTTCTCTAAAATGATGTTATTTTATTTTATTTTTTTTTAACCGCGCAGGACTGTCAGCAGACAGCCAGCTGACGGATCGCACGCACGCACTCAGTCGAGACGAGATCAAGCAGGCTTGGAACAACATCTTTACAAAGCTAATCGATACGAGTCAAACAACGATATGATCGTGATCGATAAAAGGTGGGGAGGTGAAATGTGCTGCGTGTGTTTTGCAACACTCCGCAGGGGCAGAGAGTGGGAAGCGAGGGGTGGGTAGAAGAGGGGACGCCGCCGTGATTTCCTCCCTGTTCCGCCCACAGCTCTGTTTCTCTGCACCGCCCATCCAGTCAGGGAACAACTGAGCCGCTTCCTTCCACTGATTATTGTAAACACTTGGACATTTTTAAATGGCCCAGGCCCAGCACACCTCAAGGCAGTTTGGGAAAACACAGCTCTGAAGCTGTTATCTTTTGTTTTAGAATCAGTTTTGATAATGGTTTTCAAAACTTTGCAGGGCCTGGTCCTGGTCCCTGCAGCTATATCAGTCTAAACATCCTGATAAAAAAGGGGCTGACCGATATATTTTTCAGGGCCGATACTGAATACTAGTAATCAAAGAGACCAATAATTCATGGCACAACATTTCTCGTTGACAAGCATGACTGTCATGCGAAGACGGGACGGGTCAGACGTGTATCTTGTATCAAAATTAGTCACAGCCTCTGCGATTAATGAATTGCGTTTTTTTTTTTTAAATCGCGATTTCAATTTAACATTGATTAATCATTCAGCCTTACCAATAATAACCGATATTTTGAGCCAATATGCATTTCCAGTAAAAAATCTATTTAGAATAAAAAGGGATGGAAGTGCAGATTTACTCAGTTGCTGTACTTGATGTTGTAGTCAAGACCTCCAAGTACTCAGAGACCAGGTCAAGACCAAGACTAGTGCTGAAATCAACGTAATCATCTTGATTCAGCAACCCTTTTTCATGTTTTACCGTCGACCTACCACATTACAGTTTTCTGTGCAAGCATCAGGTTTTCTGGGGGACTCTTGTCTTCCTATAAAACCATCATTAAGTACAGAACGTATCAAGCAAGTCAGTGATAGCCCTGCAGATGTGGTCTTGACTGGTCTTGAAATAAATTCCAATGTCCTCTTCGTCTGAAACCGAGACAAGAGCAAGGAAAAATGCCGGCGATTCTGCGACGAGACCAAGAACAACCTCGAGTACTACAACATTAACTGTGCTCAAGTACAACTTCGATGTACTTCACTTGAGTATTTCCATTTTCTGCTACTTTATAATTTGACTTACCAATCAGATAGTGTTGTGGGTGAGACATTGAATGAGGCACCAGAGTGGTAACTTTAGGCAGAACGGATGCTGCATCAGAGCCAAAGTAGTGCATTTTTTTCACAAATTTATCAACAGTCTCAAACAAATAACACTGATACTGATGATGGGAAAAATGCTGAATATTGACGCGATAACAGGCCGGGTCAATAATTGGTCTGTCTCAACTAGTGCACAGTCTGAGAGCCTTCTGACTCCTTTATGTCCAGGCTCAACATCAAAGGTAGAAATGTTTGGCCCGAAGGCTCAACACTTTGCAACGTCACAAGGAACTTAGCCTGACAAGGACAGAAGCTGTTTCAAAATCAGAACCAAGAACTCATAAGCCCATGACAGACAGACAGACAGACAGATAGATAGACAGATAGATAGATAGATAGATATATAGACAGACAGTCAAAATTCCAGGGGCTGTTTGGGTCACCTTCTCAACTCCCTTCATCTTTATTTAACTTGGCAAATTGACTGTACGAGCACATTCCTCTTTACGGGACGAGCCTGAGGGAGTTCCTCTCTCACTTTCTCTTCAATTAACTACTACACACTCCCGAATTAGTTTCGTGCTTCCCTGCTTTTGTGTTAATCGTCAAGTCTCAACGGCACATTTTCCATATTTATTATGTAGGCAGCATCCAAGATTAGATAAGTGTGCTGTGTGTGTGTGTATGTGTGTGTTTGTATGTGCATGGCATCGATGTGCTTTTCCCGCATTAGTGTATTTATGGATGTGTGTGAGTCACGGTGTGTGTGAACGTCTGATTGTATGCACGTTTTGTTTGCCCAGCCTGCATCTCAGATTAATTTCCTGTGGCACACAATAGACTGGAGCTGATGCTATCTGTCCCTTATCAGTGTTGTGCTTTCCAGTGTCTGAACCATATTATATGTCTTATCGCTGATAGAACCAGTGGCTTGGAGTAAAGTTACAAGTCGTCTCTGCGGTGAGCCAAAATCTTGCTCAGACATCTTCTGCCTTATATTTTCTCCCAAGTGTAATTGGGCTGCTCGGTTAATTGAAAAAAAAAGCACCTTTCCAGTTTTAATTGATTTTTCTCCTTGTGGAAAACTACACGCAACAAAAAAAAACTTTTTTGTGCTCTTCTATTCCTCACATGAATCCTGTAGAATTTGTTTTAGTTGTGTTGCACTTTTTTTTAATTTGCAAAAAAAAAGCAAAAATCGGCACAAAACTAACATTGTGATTTGTCATCAATATCACGCCCTGACATGGAGACAATATCTTATGTCTATGCGGGAATCTTAGCCAAACCACTAATGATCCGTTACTCAAAACCAAACGGCGGCACTGCGTGAGCTATGCAATGTGCAGCAGTGCTAAATGAGTCTGAGAAAGCCCAATTCATCATGGAGTGGTGGGAAACTGCACATGGAGAGACCTGGGGCCCCGTATATCAAACTCTTAAACGTGAAGTTTTGGATGAGATGGATAAAAGCAAAAATCACTTTTACTTATACTTGCAAACTAAAGAATAAAAACTTTTATTTTGGCACATGTATTGGCAGATCCTGACATATAAGGAGCTAGACCCATCAAATGTCGAAAAACTAGAAGAAAAACTGACTGAGAAATAATCCATCCAATTATTTTTCTTTCAATCTTACACAATCAGAGTTCTTTGAAGATTAAAATGAAATAGTGGTTTTGCAGGAAAACACCTTAAAGTTAAATACAAATCTTTTTTAAAAGAACAAAATGGGAGATGGAGGGTAAATCGTTAATCAATTGGCTATTCCTGCTCAGTACACACGTTATTAATCATATGATGACTTAAGAGTTGTTCTTAAAAGTTACTCTTGCACTTCGCTTGTTGGTTGTTGGAACGATGGCCCTTTCTTCTTAGAAGCTTTATTTACTAAGAGTTAATACTACCTATCTCCTCTGCACTCTTTAGACAAATGGTCTAATGGTTTTCTGGTTTTCAGAGAGGTGACGTCATGATCGTCATGTAAAAGTAGCCGTAGCCGGTGAATGTCAGGTCATCCACTTAAATCTTTAGACAGATCAGGTGCATAACGAGGACGGCTCTTCCCTTCAGCAGGGCTGTCTAGTTGACTTTCAGTGAGATGTGAAACCCCAGACAGCACCAGTGAATCCTTTCCAGCCACATCATATCACAAGGAGCCTGACAGGAACAGAGAGTAATGGTGAATAATAATATTCAGGATGAGTATAATGTGTTTTTATGAGCCCCGGTCCCAAGGCGAGAGACAAACTTTGTCAAATTCAGCACCCACGCTGAAACACCACAGCCGGCTAAGTATAGGTTGAGTGGTGTGTGTTTGTGTGCGCGTGTTGCATTGTGCAGTGTGACAGATGGATGCAGGGTTGTCACATAAATAGAACATGCTGAACACCTTCAGGAATGCTGATGGAGAAAGAGAGCGGCAGCGAGAGGAAATGAAAGCATCGCGGAGATGAGTTAGAGTCGGAGAGGGGAAAGGAGGAATTAGAGGTAGGAGACATAGGGATGGGAGAATGAGGGATAAACAGGTGGAAGTATTATAATCAAACAGCCTCTCTCATACAGTACAGAGCTGCAACGAGAAATTGATTAGTTGTGAATGATAAAAATGATCTCAAACTATTTAGATAATTGAGTCACGTTTTTAGTTATTTTAGTTTAGTCTAAAGTCTAAGTCTAAATTCTCTGATTCCAGCTTTTTAAACATGAATCTTTTGAGGTATTTTGTGGAATATTTTGTCTACTCTATGACAGTGAATATATTTCGGTAACATTTGAGGACATCATCTTGGGCTTTGGTAAACACTAATTGGCAAATTTTATGTGCCAACCAAGTACTTGATAAATCGTCAAATGATTTTGATTTCAACAGGTTTTTGGTTTGTGAAAATGAAAATTGTGATGACAACTGATCGTCAGAATCTAAGCAAAATCATATCTGTCAAAAATAATCACAATATAATTTTTTCCCCATATTGTGCTGCCCTACTTAAAGGGGCATAATATGTTCTGAGTTTTGAGTTTGAGCTGTGTTGGGAAACTGACAACAAAATGTGAAGTCTGTTCTCTGCTGTGCCACAAGTACAGTACTTGGCATTCCACCACAAAGACTTTCTTGGTAGCCTAGTGTGATATTCTGGGATTTTATCAAGCCTAAGTCAACACAGAGTGTGGAGGAAAGATGAGACATGCAGAATGGCTGTTAGTCACAGTACGAGGAGGCAGAGGATGAAATGCAGGGCGTTGTGTCCACTGGAGTTTCCTGCAAAGTGTTTTGTGGACATACAGGGGATGAGGTTATTTTGGTTCTCAGGTTCACTCCCGAACTTGTTGTAGAATCTTTTCCAGAAAGTTCTGTGGTTGTAATCAGGTTATTTTGTGGCTAGATATCTTATGTAACACAGTAGTGCTGCAACCAACTATTCTTTTCATTGTAGTCTAATGTGTTGGTTAATTTCTTAAATAGTTGATTAGATGATGTCAGAAAATAGTGAAAAATGTTGGTCATTGTTTCCCAAAGACTAAGATGGCATCCTCAAATGTCTTGTTTTGTCCACAACCCAAAGATGGTAAGTGTACTGTCAAAGCAGAGTTAAGTAACCAGAAATGTCCACATTTAAGAAGCTAGAATTAGAGACTCTTGAATCAAAGGTCCAATATGTAAGAAAATGATTGCTGAGTCTGATTCCCAACTCAAGATAATGGTCGACCGGACATATAATCCCAAAGTATTTGACGATTTGGGAATGAGACTCAAAAATCAACTTTCTTACAAATTGTGAGTTTGCAAGTTTTGCAATTCAATGAAGTTGTTAACCATTGATATAAGATCTGATTGCAGTTATAGATACCCATGCCAGATTTTTCCAAAATTATTCAGAATATTGATCAGATTACAGCTGAAACATTAAGACAGTTAGTTGATTGGCAGAAAGTATTCTGTAGCAGAAATGCACAGGGCCCAGCTTCTCAAGAGTGAACATTTTCTGGTTTTCTTCATCTTTTATGATATAAACTTAATATCTTTGGGTTTGTCAGACCAAAAACATATTTGAGGATGTCACTCTGGAATTTTTTTAATTGAATGATTAATCCAAAATCATAATCTTTAATGAAAATTAACACTATTTGCAGCTATAGATATGGTCATAACACACCTTTGCACTTTGGTTTATCAGATAACATTGAGTTGCAAGCATGAGAAAAAAATCTTACTGCATCATCCACTTACTTACTTACTTTTCACGGTTTTCAACTCCAGCAAACTCCGTCTGTTGATAAAGACGGCTGTTTCCAAGGTCAAGAATGAACTTTCATGAACTCATGACGTAGCTGTGCTTGACAGATGTTACTTAAGGCAGAGCCACATTGCTTTCTCACATTGGTGTGAAAGGACATGAGGGATGGTGAGCCTGTGGACAGATGGATCTTGAACAGTCATATGCTAGTGTTTTCCCGACCTCATGATGCCAACTGCGTCAGAGGTGTGTTCGGTGCTGGTATTTCTGTTTTTATCGTTTCTTCCTGGAAATTGAGCTGAAAGTGCAGATTTATGAAAAGGTTTGTGGTAAGTTCATGTGAAATCAAAAGCTTGAGGTTATTATTATTTATATATGACTCTTGGTTTGTTTACTGTTCCTCACCCACAGCTCTTATCCACAGATAAATCCCCAAATTGTGGGACACACTGGTGGTTTATTCATGTGACCCTTAGACTTGAACTGCAGAAAACACAACACGGTGTGTGTTGTGGTTTCCATGAGGTTCTCAAGCCAATAAAAATCAAATGAAATGTGTGTGTGTTTAGCCGTGTGATAAACTGGTGACCTGTACAGGGAATGCAGTTCCCCGCCTCTTGCTCAATGCATGCTGGGAGAGGCTCCAGCTCCCTGCAACACTAAACAAGATAAGCAGTTCGGAAGGAGAAGGATATGTGTATTTATTCTCCTGTCCCTCTTTCAGACCAACGTAATGACCCGAGACAAATAATGTTATCGCTAACTTTTGATACTGTGATTGTCACTGCCCTACAGTTGGCAGTGACACAGAGAACACATGAGCAGGGGAAGTGATTTTTTTATTTCCAAAACTAGGCAGAGATGCCTTTGAGCAAGGCTTTTAACCTACCAAACACTCAACATATACGAGCAGAGACAGGTCATAACTGTGTGTTCAATAAGTGCTTTAATAAAGGCTCAAAAAACACTAGACTTACTGAACATTGTTGTGCATCATCGGGAGAATTGGGACATGAGCCTATATATTATCTACAGGTCAGCAGGTCCAGAGGGGAGGAGGAGGAAAGCCCTGAACACACACACCCGACGTGTTTGTCCTGCATTGCTTGTGAGGACCCTCATCAACATAATGCATTCCCTAGCCCCACCTAGTGCAGAACAGTAAACTGAATAGAGTAGGCCTATGCTATTGTATCTGAAGTGGTTTGTGGTTTAAAAAGAGAAACACTGCCCTAGCCCCTCACCCTAAACTTAACAATCAGAACTAGATGCCTAACCCCAATCCTTATCCTTATCCTTACCCTAACCTAATCCTTATTATAACCTTAACCATGATACCAAGTCTTAATCCTCAAACAGCAACAGCAGCAAAAAAATACTCTTTCTCTCTCTGGAGCATTAGATGTGTGTGTTGTCAGTGACATTATCACTCACGGCCACTGAGCTGATGTGCATGTGTGCTCATCTGTGTCTAAATGGTTGTATTTGGGTTGTTGTATCTGTGTGTCCATCTGCACAGTTTTTGCTGTGTATGCATGTGTTAGAAGAGCACATACTGTATGCACTGTACATACATGTGTATGGGCGTGCGCCTGTGCCAGAGGCAGGGTCTTGGCCTGTTTCTGTCCAGGTGTGTTTTTTTGGCCTTAAGGTAGACAAAGCAGATGTTTGCATTTGTGTGTGTGTGGCTGTAAATGACTGGTTGTCGCTAACGTCTCCATGGCCAGACATCTGTGCTGAGTAGAACAGAAAGAGACCCTACTGCTGGGCTGTAAAAGGATAATTTCACTCAAAAAAATGTAATCCAGTCATTATCTATTCCACAAAACATTTCTGGAGCTTCACATCAAAACAGCGTTGCAGAATTCTCCCTAAATAGTGGAGGTAGATGGGGACACCTGTAATAAAAATGCATTTTAAAAGACATTATTTACACCGTTTTAAAGCTGAACTCAACAAGCTGTATGGGGCCCTTTTTTGGGGGCTGTTTTTATGTTTTAAAACAAGTACTCAGCTACTTCAGTTGTTTAGGGGTATGCTGCAATGCTGTTGGAATACAAAACTTCACCCAACTTTCCATCTGCATCAGGGTGAGTAGATAATGACTGAAATTTAATTTATGGGTGAACATATCATTTTACAGCCCTGCAGTAGTGTCTCTACTTTTGTAGTTAGTAATTTGCTTGTTGAGGGCATATGTAAGTAAGTAAATAAGTAAGTAAGTAAGTAAGGCACTAGTTTTTAAATCTTCTCTTTATATCTAAATGACACTCATTCTGTCAATGGTTATGTCTACACTCGTCTATTGTTCGTAGTGTCTCTCTCTCTCTCACAATACTGGAATACTTACTTCATATTGAGCAATACTGGAAATCAGCCATAACTATTTCTTCAACTGCAACAGTTCACATTCCTCCATGACTAACATTACAGACAAGCAGTTAGCAGTTCAAGAATTGTCATCTGTTATAGAGGAGAAACAATGTAAAAAAGATAAAAGTGTTCAGTCTTGTGTGTGCTGCTGACTATTTATGAAGCACTTTAGTTCAATTGAGGCCATTCCAGTAAGGGGAGAGTGTGGATCAGATGGCGTGTGTCCAATGGGTCATGTGTCCACTGACCTGAGGATGACATCACTGTCTCCAAGGATACCCAAAGGGCCGAATGATGACTGTTGAGCAGCTGGCCATCAATTTGAAATAGCTGTAAATGCTACTGTATCTCTATATGAGATAGAGAAACTCACTGCAGAGGTAACACCTACAGTTGTAAGTAACCCAAAGTTCCCCGTGGTGGGGAGGTCAGGGGGCGTTGGGAAGTAGAGCAGCCTCTGAGGCATTTATCAGCAACATTTGTGAGCTAGTTGTGCACATCATCAAATCATGTTCATGTTTTCTAAAAAAAAGTACAAAGGTTAGTCGTTACACCTTCAAATTGAGTTCAGAGAAGAGCGTGAAAAGAATGACATTTTTCATTATTTTTGCACAGCTAATTGCAATGTTTCTTTGACCCGATTGAGTTAATCTGTTTGAAAAATGCAAGTTATTTATTTAATCCAACACACACACACACATACAGACTGTTACTAGGCTGTATTAGCATGACAAGAATACAATTTCATGGTGTTTCTGCTTTATTTGAAATGTACCAGCTTACATGTTCGGCATAGCCATCCAATTATTAATGTGACCCATTAAATGTCACTCCAGTGTGAATCATATTCAATTAACTGGAATAGGGCAGATGAGCATTTATTTATCGTTTTTCAGTTTTATGTTTTCTTCCTGCATTATTATAGCAGAATAA
This sequence comes from Spondyliosoma cantharus, assembly GCA_900302685.1. Lineage (NCBI taxonomy): Eukaryota > Metazoa > Chordata > Actinopteri > Spariformes > Sparidae > Spondyliosoma > Spondyliosoma cantharus. The sequence continues at coordinate 9,805 of OMLP01033994.1, forward strand.
AATGGATTAATAACGAGATTTAATTGACTGATTTAAAAAAGGGGGGGATTATTCTATTTTAAGATTTGAAACTCTTCCAGTAGGAAAACAAATTATTTGCTTGCGAGAGCGTTAAATCAGCTGATGGAATGTTATCTGATGTCACCCAGTTTAAAATGGCTGAAGGACTTTGATCCAATGACCCGAGGTGTTAGTGTCATTGTAAGAAGAAGAAGTTGTATTGGTTGGCTGAGACAAGCAGCCGATGTGAACATTTGAACCGACATGTTGTGTGATGCTTGTTGTAGATGGATCCAACTACAACAAGTGGCAGCACTTTGGACTGAGTGCCTAATATATCTCTCACTTACCTTGCATTTACGTACATGTCAGGCAGTGAAGTGGAAACTGTAATTTTGAGCATCTTTGATTGGTGATTATCGGCAAAAAGGGCATGTACTGCATGACAATTCATGATCTAGAAAATGTCTGCTTTTAAATGCTTGGGAGTTATAAATCGTCCTCTGATGATGATTTGGCTGTTGGTCGGTGTTAGTCTCTCGGCCGATCCACCACTTTGTTCCAGACAGTAATATCTCCACAAACATTGCATGGATCACCATGACATTGTGAAGTGTCCAGGGGACAATTTCTTTTGACTTTGGTGATCCTCTGACTTTTAATTTAGCACCAAAAAGGGTGTGAGTTTTTATGTATTCAGTGATTTATCTTATCAAGTTCGGTACAAACATTCATATTCCCAAGAGGATGAAGTCGAATTACTGAGGTGATTCCTGGACTTTTCCACTAGCTTTACAGCTGTCATGATCCAGCAATTTGGTGGAGATATTCGTAGTTTCTATGAACCCCCTGGTATTTATATCTAATGCCATCATCAGTTCAACACTTTAGTTTCTCTTTTTAACAGTTTGGCTTTCTTTACAATGAGCAACAGCCTCTTAGAGCCAATAACATTGTCTTGTTCTTTTCCATTTTGTACCCTGTAAACGTCAATCACATATGATATATTATTGTTCCTCACTCAGTCACATGGAACATACTGGCGTTTTGGCCAGTAATTATTATTTTTATTATTTGGCTACTTTTTAAAACATTTTGTTTTTTTTACATTTTTCATCTATTGCTCAAAAATAGGTTAATCAAAACCATAACCTAGTAACAATTCAGTGTATTTCTTTGTACCTTAAGTGCAGTTTATCCCTTTTCCACTGATCACTAAGTCCTTGTCTATTTCTCCTTTCTTTTTAGGTGATCCCATCATCCCTGACCTTGTGGATTAACTGGCTGCCTTCATCTAAAGGGATACCCCATTGATTACTGCTTTCTAACAAAGCCCATTGATTACAGTGAGGGTGTTGGAAAGGCCGTGATCACAGCTATGCCAACGCTGCATCAGGATATTTCAAGTCACGAAAGTCCGCAATAGAGGCCTGACAGGAGTTTGTGTTTTTCAGCTGTTACATTTAGGGTTCCAGATTTTTTTTGAGGGCATCTATCCTTAATTTTTTGCTTTTTTGCTCACTGATCTGAGTTTTTGTGTAATTTTCAGCATGCATTTTTGATTCACTTGATTTATTCATTTGAACCAGACACGCTTTCGTCTCTACAGTATACACAACATAATTCACCATGTACGGTAGCTCCCGTTCCGTCTCAAAGCTGGATGTTGTTGGATCCAATGGTAATGGGTCAGTGTCTGGAAGTCCCGGTCGCTCCCCACGGCTTCCTCGCTCCCCACGCCTTGGACACCGAAGGAACAGCAGCAGCAGCTCTGCTGGCGGGCTCACTGGCTCCGGTAAAACACTGTCCATGGAGAATATTCAGTCTCTAAATGCCGCCTACGCAACGGGCGGCCCAATGTACTTCACTGACACAGCTGATGACCCTGTCGGCATTGGGAGCTTGGGCAGTGGGTTGAATCCTTCGCTGCCCAAAAACACCATGACCTTGGGCAGGGCTGGGGCCAGAATGCCCTATGGGGTCAGAGCGGCCATCATGGGGAGCAGTCCTAATATAAACACTGGAGGAGGTGGAGCGGTCATGCCCAGTGATGCAATAGCATTTGGAGGGGAGATGCAAAATCAACCTTCACAGGCGTCTACTGTGCCCCACTCCATGAGACAGGTGAGGCGTCGCAGTGTTTTCTTTCTTATTTACAGCAATTTGTGAATTGAACGGCGAACAAATTAAGAAATTTGGAAATGTAGTCATTTTGTTCCTCTTTGTTTTAATGAGGGAGTTTATCGAAATCTTTATGCCCCACATGTTTCACATACAGTTAAAATATGACAGAATTGAGAGAAACTAATGTTACAAGAACATTTTAAAGCCTTTCTATTGTGTGAACACAACAACAAAAACACACAACTACTTCTTTTGAAGAAAGCAAATAAGTGTATTTTTGCCAAAATTTAAAGATAAAAGATGAGACGTACTAAGAAAAACAAATGCTGCACATGAATTATCCTCCTTATCAATGAAGGAAGTTTGGAGGGTGGTTTTAGGTGTTTAAGCTAAATTCGTGTAACTATTTAAAAAGGTTAATATTTTCTACTCAGGTTACACTTCAACTAAATAAAATGAGAGCTGTGTGGTTATTAATGCAGCATGTTTAAATAGAATAAGGTCTGCCCTTCCACCCCCTCTGCACAGTTAGTCATAACCTAAAAGCTCATCTGTACAAGACGCATCTCTCCTTTCTCCCATACCTCTCTTCTCCACTGCTTACTAATCATTTCTTAAACAGAAAATACTTTCTTAATTTCCCCTTAACTCTCAAAAGCTTTCCTCTCTTGTATTTTTACATTCATGTACTATGTTATCTTCATTTTAAGGATGTTTTACTTAATGTTTAAATTAAGACATTTTTTAACCTATTCTGCCTTTTACTTTGCAGAACTGTAAGACACTCTGTGCAAGTCAGGTACAAAGTTTTCTCAACCCAAGCAGTCTGTTCAGTATATGGTATTTTTAATATACTTAGCCTGTCTGTGTCCATCCATAACATGAAAAGGGATTTGATGAGTGGCAATGCAGTCCTAAACACCACTGCCCAATATGGGGCTTGAACCCACAACCCTGAATTTAAGAGACTTGTCCTCTACTGACTGAGCTTGCTGAGCTGAGTGAAGTTAAAATATGGGTCTAATGTTGGGGCTGCATTAACTCTTATGGACAGAACAGTCACAGAGTGTGGAGATAATCCTGAAGACTGGCACCTTGAACCATCCTCACAACTGAAAGCTAGAGCTCAGTTAAGACAAGGATGCTCTTTAACAACCCCAGGGTCCTGGGTTCAGGTGGCAGAGTGTGTATATTTTAGTCTGTCCGTGTCCGTCTATCGCTGTCCAAGTGTTTGATGAGTGGACAGAGCGGTGTACAACTGCAGAATGAGTAGTTTGCTTTACGTAGTGACAGCTGCATTGAACACATTTTTTTAGTCTTAAATGTGAACCAAAATGATGACATTGCTGGTGTCAAACTATTTAAAGTCATACTGTGTGTGTTTGTTTGTGTTTACAGGTGAGAGAAGGTGCAATGTCAGATCTACAGACACAATTAAGAGAAGTGCTGAGAGAAAACGAACTGCTACGCAGAGACGTAAGTAATCAATTTATTTTGCAGTTGATGGTGTCCTGTTTTGCTCTTGTACTTGCGTGTTTCTCTGGTAATCCTGCCATCTTAGATTCAAAGGAAAGTTCATAGCTATCAGGACAACTTAAAGCAAGTAAATTGAGTATGTAATTTTGGGAGGCAAGTCATCAATGATCAAGGGTTTGCAACAACCCAGTTAATATGTATGTATTAAAGCAAAGTCCCAACATTGTATTTGTTTTAGCTGGAGGCTAAAGAGTCCAAGCTGAGCTCCTCCATGAACTCCATTAAGACGTTTTGGAGTCCAGAGCTGAAGAAAGAGAGAGCGCTGAGGAAAGATGAAGCCACGAAGATGGCTGTGTGGAAGGAACAGTACCGAATGGTACAGGAGGAAACGCAGGTAGGGAAAAGGCATCTGTATGGTGTTTTTCTATCTCTGTACTGTCTTTACTTGTGGCTTTTGTCCTTGGATGAATATGTTCAACAAAATGACCAGGGTTGAGTTAATTTCAGTGCCAAGGGGAGCTTATCCTGATAAATTTGTGGGATTGTTCTGGTTGATTTTTCTCGCTGCTGTTAAAACGGCCTTGATGACGGGTAGAAAGATGAAGCCTGCTGCTTGATTGGGGGACTCCCAGCTGTCTTTTGGTACGGAAGCCATCTGGATGAGATGGAGACACAGCTAGTCTGGCAGGAGGCCGGAGTATTATACAAGAGATGACTTGCACACATGTACGCTGGCAGTCACTCGCTGCCTCACAGTGACTCATTTCACACGCTGTCATCTTGAAACGGGTGCAGAAAGTGTTCGGCCCTCGCCGCATTTATTTTCAATTCAGGGAAATAATCTGCATTATTATCATTATGTTGCTCTTATGTGTGTTGAGGTCTTGAGATTGTGAAATTACAGGTATTAAATCTCTGTCTCAGAATATTTACAGCTGGAAGTGCGTGTGCGTGTGCGTGTGTGTGTGTGTGTGTGTGTGTGTGTGTGTGTGTGTGTGTGTGTGTGCGCGCGCGTGTGTGCGCGCGTGTGTGCGTGAGAACATCTGGGTCTACATGTGTGTTTTGTGTGTGCACACTCACTAAAAGTGATGAAGTGTGTGAGAGTACAAAGGAACAGACAATATATCTGTCATGTATTTGACCTCCTGCCACTGCTAGAAGATCCTCAGTTGCCTTTGCACTTACGCACACACACTTCTCTTTGGGTGTGTGGTAGTCTGTGAATGCACATGTAGAGACATGCAAGAAAATGTACTGATTTCTAATGCTGAGAAAAAAGATGTGACACACTCTCTCTCCTTCTTAAACTCTGTCACTTCCATTCCTTTTCTTTCCTCCAGACAAATCACACCCTTTTAACCGAAGGCATCCTTTTCATTGCCTCCTCTCATTATCCCTTCACTTTCCTTCTCTTCATTTCTCCTCCGTGCCCTCGCTGCTTTTTTTTCTCTTTCTTCTTACTCATTCTCCTTCATTTCTTCTATTTCTGTCAG